>JBAIZZ010000631.1:0-17021 GCA_037355905.1 Heliconius aoede | reverse complement strand
AAAAAAAATCCATAACATTTTTATACATTGAATAAAAAATACTTTAACAAGCCAACGTTTTCTGGACGAAAAATATATAATAACGTTTAATCTTTAATTAAAACTTTCCATATTTCCATATTTTGCAGAGAAGTAATGGAAAAGAAATATTTTTAGGGTTTCGTACTTTTTAGGGAAAAAAGAAACCATTGTAATATAGTAGTAGTTGTCCATCTGTCTGTCCCTCTATCTTTCTGTCTGCTTGTCTGTCTGTCAGGACCTTATACTGAGATACGGCCTTATGATTTCCTAATAAATAACATATTTAAATTTTTTTAAAAATGGCCGTTTATGTCGCAAAAAATACTAATTATAAATCAAATTATGCATCATAACCATACATTAGTGATTAAATCCTAAAAAAATCCTTAAAGAAAAAAAATGTGTATTTTGGCACTACAAAGGGAATAAAAATTAATAGAGAACTTCCGAGTAACCGAGAATTATGAAACATCTACAGGTAAATTTTCTACTCTATCTACAAGTAACCTTTTATTAGGTATACTGGTTCAGGAAAAACTGAAGTATGTGAAAATAACATAAACAACAGCCTTAAAAGGGAGGCAAAGTTTGATATTAAACTGAGATATCAGTTGAAAGGGCTCTGGCGAAACTAAGCCTGAATTTCAGAAGTATCTCAAAACCTCCAATTATTATACGAAACCCCCGGTGAGTGAGCCCGACTCGCGCTTGTCATCCGGTATTTTTTTTTCATGTGCCTAATATAATTGGGACTGACGGGACTGATTTCAATGATTGAAACACAATTACGGCCAGAGCTTCATAGCTCGAGGAAATTAATTATTTAATATTTTCTTTTTTCTGGTGTCAAGACAAAGTGCAGCGTTGAGTTTCGCCACAATCGCCTCTAGAATTCGCCGCAACGGACTGTCAGATTCCCTCTGGACCTGGTACTCCTGGTAACTCCTGAATCATGAAATATGTTTTATAATACGATGTTGCTAGCAGTTAATTTGGTTATTTTGCTACGAGCTATTATATTGTAGTCATTTAGTGTAGAGAACATATGCTATATATCAAGACTAGTAAAAGCGCCGGGGCACAAACGCGATAGGTTGTGGGTTCGATTCCTCACTCGAGGAAAAGAAATATTTAATATTCGGCGTCGGGTTAAAAAGCAACGTTGAGTACCGCCACTCAATACGCAAGGCCTCCAAAATTCGGCGAAAACTGGGAAACGGAAAGGCGACACACAGCGTGAAGCTGAACATCTGCCATTAGAAACCTTCTACTATTAAACATTTTATGTACCTATTGTCTTTATCTTAAAATAATTAACATTTTTTTTTATTATTTATATAATGTTTTATCATTGTCTTTCACTGTGATAATCTTTTCTTGGAAACACGCGATCAACAAAAGGAAAACTTGTTCGAAACTCTCTCTCTCTCTAATGTCATTTTTAATCCCTTAATTAAAAGTTTTCCCGTGTAAAAACTCAGCTTCCCGCGGGCTGTTTCTCATTTTATTCCATATTTTCCTCGTTGTAACGGAAAGTTAATTGGTTCAGCTCAACTCAAAGTTGTAATTTGTTTGGGCCTCTTCCCGTACATCTGTTGTTTACGTTTTCGCTATTATCATTGTACTTGAAGCGAAAGTGTTTTAATAATAACAAATCTTAATGGTTGTAAAAATAATTTATATTTGAATAAAAAAAAAATACTTTGATTTGCTTTTGTAAGTTTCAGTAAGACCTCTTGTCGTTATTTATATCAGCTTCACTCTGTATCCCGCACATAGCGGGGTAGGCAGAAGGAACCTAGTGTTAAGACACTCTGTTCACCACTTTCTGCCGAATTCTGGAGGCATTGCGTGCTAAATGGCAGAACTCAATGTTGTTATTTGTGTTTTATGAAATTTAGTAGAAAATCAATTAACAATATAATACAGACTTAATTGATTTCCGTCTAAATTGTATATAAAACAAAATTTGCCGTGACAAACAAATAACAACAGAGGCCGTCGTTGCGCAGTGACACAAGCGGGTGACTGTAAACGTGACGTGGTGATTTCGAATCCTACTCGGGGAAATGGGTTATAATTTATTAACATTTTAATTTTTTTGCACTGGTAACAAAGCCAAGCGCGACATTGAGTTCCTCCACTCAACACGTAATGCTTCGAAAATTCTCGCGGACTGGGGGGAACATGGGGAACTGCTTATCGTGGTATATGTGGGTGACAGCGTGACGTTTAACAAAAATATATAAAACCCACTATTGCTTAAGCTTTTCGATCATCCATTATAGAGCTACATCCTGGTCTAGTGTTTACTGCGAATAAGAATTGCTTTTTAATATGATCAGTCTAGACGAGCTATTGTCGATGGGAAACTGGTAAGTAATTGAATTTTTAATATAATAATAATGGTTCTTTATATAACATCGCATAGAAAGATAGGGAGAAGATAGAATTTTAATTTTTTATTATCAATTAGGATAAGTGATGATAACTTTGTTAGTTTTCTTCTCAAAAATTTCAAACGTCACTTACCAGGCTGCAGCAGCATCGGCCTAGACAGCGTAACTCCTGCGCGATTCGACGCTTTGCATCGGAGCACCGCGCTGTTTCCACCACCGCCTGCGTCCACTAAAGAACGTCTTGCACCAACCACTAAGCGACCATCACTTAAGACATGCCTGTAACGAATTTCTCATTTTAATAAATACTTTTAAATATATACGGATGGAGGGAACCTGGGAACCTCGAGTTAAGACACTTCCATTCTCCACTTTTCACCGAATTCTTGAGCCTTTACGCGTTGAATGGCGGTGTTCAATGCCGCGGTTTATCTCGTCACTAGAGCAAGGAAATCAATAATTAATATTTCATTAATTTTTTTTTCTCCGAGTGGACTTCGAAGCCTCAACCGTCATGCTTACAGTCGCACGCTCGTACTCCTGCGCCATGAAGGCCTCTAATTTATATTAAGTTTTATTTTACCAACTAGCCTGTTTTAATTGCTTATTAATTAGGTACCTACGAATTGGAAATTACTAAAAATGACTTGCATAAAGATGTTATATTTATATAAAAAAAATCTCATAAATTTTTATTACGCTTAGGAAAGAGGCGATCCCATTCTGTTTGATCTGTTTGCTAGTATTAAGTATGGTAATAATAAGTTACGAACGGCCTTGCTAGGAAGACATCTAAATTTTTTTTTAAGAATATATTTAGATTAAATATTAAAAAAACACATAATATATTATGTGCTTCTTATTTTATAAAGTGAAACTAATATATATGTATATATATATATATAGTATAGTATTCCACATTGATTTCTTAGAATCAATTTACGAGAAAAATTATTATATCTACAGATAGAATTACCAAGAATTAGACAACAACAGCCGTTGCTACAACTACATATCGAGAGATTCATCCGATGATAGATCATACTTTTCCTTTATACATATCTCCTATTGTGATCTCATCCTATCATAGATGGCGTATTATACCTTTATATGTGTATATTTCTTAATACTTTTTCAAATGGTGCTTTAATGTGATTTTGATATTCCTTAATATACAAAATCATTAATATCATTATACAAAGTGTTCTATTATCATTTTTTGTGCTTCACGCTTTATTCCGTATAAAGCGTGATCCGTATATTCCGTAAAGGCAGAGAGAATCAAATATCGAGATGTTATGTTCTTCACTTTCTGCCCAAAATCGAGGGAACTCAAAGAAATAGGAAAATAAAATATTCAATATTCAATTCCCCCGAGTGGGAATCGATCCCACAAAAGTCGCGTTTAAAGCCACTGGGCCACAGCAGCCTTAAATTATATGAAAATTTAATAATATATTTTGTGAATATAAACACAAATTAAATAATATAAAAAAAATCACTGTTCAATATTCTATATTTATAAAATATTTTCTCAATAACGCATATTTACTGTACTACAATGTGCGTACAGTGGAACAAGCGACTATTACAACGTAATCTACGTACAGCACATGAATAACAGATTTATTATGGGCTGTTATCTTCCATACTGGCGGCGGTGGAAACCAGTGGTTTGTTTTGAAAGCTTATTTACTATTATACCTAATATATTTTGTATTCTTATATATTTTTCAATGTATAAAGATATATGAATGTCGGTACATTATAATATATTACAGTTCATTAATCCAAACAAAGAAAGAAAACAAAAAAAAAACAAAGTAATCTTATCTCGTCAGATCGTCATCAGATCCAGCTCTAATCCACAAAATCACCAAAGGCGGTGGCCATAAACAAATAAGGTTTCGAGGCGTGGTTGAAGCGAACACCCTATATAACTCAAGTAAATTCCCCCGTGTTATTTATTCAATCTTTTATCATTATTCTTCCCTTGCGCTGACATGTTTCCCATTTTATCTGTCGACACTCGATCACGGCGATTTTACGCTCACATTCATATTTGAACCTTGTAATTTGGTTACCAAATTTAACGATAGCTCGAAATTAAATAAGAAAAAATAATTGTATAAATTGTATAAAATTCTATATTTTATTTCCTCGCCATGGAATCGATCCCATAACCCGTTGCGCTTGCATTATCACGCTTGTGCCCCAGCACCACGTGTAATATGTAACGATTTTGTCATACTTTACATACTATTTGTAACAATTTAGAATAAGCTCTAACATAATTAATAACTGATAATCTAACATAAATAATTATATTAGAGTGTATAAACTCGCCGCGTTTTTGCCTTGGCACAATAGCGAAGAAAATAAAATATGAAAAAATAATAATTCTTTCCTCTTTTTTTTTTTTTTATGGGAGAGGACAAGGCAAACGAGCGTTCGGGTCACCTGATGGTAAGTGATCACCGCCGCCCACGACCCCATGCAACACCAGAGGAGCCACAGGTGCGTTGCCAGCCTTTAAGGTGGAGATGAAGGGCACCGGGGCGCGGCATTACCTAATGCGAAACGCAGTGGCAAGGGCCACTACTTCACGCCGGTTTTTTAAATGTCGGGGGTGGTATTAAATCCGGTCGAGTCTGCCCATGCGTGTTGCCATTACTGGCGACGTGACTCTACCACACGTACTTTAGTCGCCTCTTACGACACCGACAGTACCAGGGTGATCCTATCACACGGCTGACTTCACCAGAGCGAAGAAATGAAAACATAAATAAATATTTTCTTTCCTCGAGTGGGAATCGAACCCGCAACCAGTCGATTGTGCAGCACAATTTGTACCACTGCGCCACGACCAGCCTCATTTAAAAAATATAGAAAAATAATTACAAAATAGAATATCAAAATAATATATCTTTTATAATAATATAAAAATGAAAATAACACTCCATTCCGTTCTATGTAAGTGTTAAAAAGTGTAATTCCTTCTCGATGACAAGAATACATTTTCAATTGCATAAAATGTCTGTCACTCGAAGAAAAATATGGGGCGCGAGCTGCGGTCATTTGTCTTCAAACACGTACCACGAGTCGACTGTCGCCATAAACGCGTATTTCATATTCTTTCTAATGTTTTATTACAAAGTGAAACGTCCCTTTTCTTGAAATACGTTGACACCTACTAAAATTATGTTTTAATATTTTATATTTCATCATAATTGAAGTCAGAGGCCAGTCTTAAAGCAGCAGAATGGGATTGTAAGCGATACATGTTCTGGGGTCGATTCCCGCTCGAAGAAATTAAATATTTGATATTTTAGTTTTTTAACTAGAGAAAAAATTATATGCACTTAAAAAACACTGTTAATTTTGAAATCACAGAAATACACTAAAAGTTGTATATTTATATATGTATATTCGAAACGTCTGGTTTCCAAAAATCTATAATAATAAATATATGCGATTGATCCCATTAAATAGTGTCATTTAAAATATAATATTTATTTAATTTTACATTTTCATTTCTTGTTCTGTTAACGAGGTAAAGTCCGGCGTTGAGTTCCACCACTCAACAGACAATGCCTTCTAAAAAAAAAAAAGAAAAATTTAAATTAACAGAATCTGTGGCCTTTATATATATTTTTTTCAGGATAACACTGTATCCCGCTTATAGCAGGATAGGCAGAGGGAACCTAGTCTTAAGACATTCCGTTCCCCCGTCCCATTTCCTCCTGTTCTACTATATATTATTAGCGGGCCAAGACTCAAATTAATTACATACCACATATCATTCGAAACTTTCAATAGTTTGTTAGAAGTTTGTGAGAAGATCGCATTTATCTCCCGAGAGCAATTAGACTAAGAATTTAATTATAAAGAAACAAGTAATTAATTAGAAAGTTTCCTCAGTCACAAACAGTATGGACTATGGACTCAGCGTGTTGGGTATATTAGTATTTGAAATCAGTTATAATGGGCTCTTTCCTTTTCAAATCAAAACATTGTCCGTAATGTAAATGGAATGAGTCATAATTATTAAATAATAAAATCACAATTTAAATATAATTTATGTGTTTTCGTCAAAATTATATACATTTTTTTTTTTCGGCTTCGCGTAGTATCCTGCGTGTAGCAGGATACTACTCGAAGATCGAAGAAATATAAATAAGACATATTTCACTTCCATGAGTGGCAATCGAACCCACGCACCACATGTCGTGTTAACAGTCACACGTTTGTGTCCCTGTGCCACAACCGGCCTCAGTAAAAGACTCTACTATAAGCTCTTCAATATTAAAGTTTTTATGGCATTGCATATTAGATAGAAACTAAACTTCAAAATAGGTCAAGCCAATCATAATTATAAAGTAGAAAGTTCGCAAAAATTTTTAATCATGTTATTGCCGCGGAATAACGTTTGATGACTGTGTTGGAAAATTTTATTTCCCCATTCTTTCCATACAGAACATTCTCAATAATTTCATTTAACCCTCTTCTAATCCTTGTAAAACAGCATATCGTTGAATACTTCAAGAGTAATTCATCTCTTTAGATTTAAATTTAAATATCAAAACTTACAAAGTACATGGAAACTTAGTAAAATTAATATCAAGTCATACATACGTTATAATTTAACCCCCAAAGCAGAAGTTGAGTGGAAAAACTAATATTTCGTGCAATACATACATAACACCTCAGTATAGTTGAGAATTGAGAATTTCCCAAGTGTTTCCATACAATATTAACTCAACTACGTATCGCCTTCTTGTAAAATATGGGCAAAGTTTGAACACTTTATTTAATGTATCCGTCGTCGACTTCCACTCGCTGTTGCCGAACTAATCTTAAGTCTATTTATTCGTTTATACACGACTACGTAATAGTTTTACAACTACGATTATTTTGAAGATTCATTGAATGCAAACGATTTTTATTTTTTGCCCAATTACGGCGAAGCAAAAAGGTAGGTTATGATTTTGACCATTATGTATGTATGTTCATCTATTCTCCTATACTACTACTAATAATATATACTACTAATATATTATTAGCTTCTCGCTCTTAGCGGACTAGTCAAAGAGAACGGAGCGCCAAACGCTACGATCTCTGCATGCCTTTTTCACCTCGTCCACTGTCACTGTCTGGTCTTCCTCCAGTATCTTTGATACTGGACGATGGTCACCCTAGCCCTGCAGCCCTGCAGCCCTGTGGCTTTTAAAATATTTATCAGAATTTAACAAATAAAATACAGTCGGATGTGTCACAATTGTCAGCTGGTTATGAGATATGTCATATTAAATTGAATCTGGAATGTGAATATCATTTAGAACATTTAGAAGGCGGGGAATGGAGTGTCTCAGCACTAGGTTCCCTCTGCCTACCCCACTGTGTGCGGGATACAGCGTAAACTTGGTTTTTAATTTCAAATTTCAAAAAATATACATTTTGTGTAAAATTAAACTTAAATATATTTACATTATTCAACTTATTGAAAGTTTAACAAGTTCAATAGAATAAGCATTTAATTCGTATTACACTCTGGAAACTTTACTTTTATATCGGCAAGCTAAATGTTTCAGAATAAATTTATGATTTTACGAAAAATTTTAGTGTAGAGAACTAATTTTTTTTTTTTTTGTTAAATAATTATTTTGGCCACTACTATGTATTTTATGTATTAGAAAGTAACTACGTCTATAAGTGGTTATAGAGCTAGTTACTGTATGTGTGTTTGTATTATTACCACAAAAAAAAAAACTAGAAATCAGAAATCAGCTTCACGTTGTATTCCGCACACAGCGGGGTAGGCAAAGGAAACCTGGTGTTAAGATACTCCGTTCCTTACTTTCTGCCAAATGTAAAAAAAAACTATTAGACCAATTCTACTCTATTACAGAACGTATCAATATCCACAAAAATGTCTGGAATACTATATGACCAACTACTATAGTTATGCAAATATAACTATTTTTTTACATTTTAAAAGTTGATAGAAATTCCGACAATAATCAAACCATATTATTCATATCTCTGTTATGATCCTCATCACATTAAATTATATTTTATGAAAAACCGTTTCAATACTTGTAAAATACTTTTAAAAATATTAAAATCGGACATTCTTTTCAAAAGATATAAAGAATTTAAAAATGTCTATTTAGTGAATCTAGAGAATCCTTTGTGGCTTCGATTCCCACTCTAGGTAATGAATTATCATTTGGTACAAAGATAAAAGCGCGGCGTTGCGTACTGTACTCATCACACACAATGCCTTGAAAATTCGGTGGAAAATGGAAGTTGGAGTATCTTAGTAGTAGGTTCCCTGGAAGAGATCGAATCTTATAGTAATACTATATCTAATCTTCCCTCTCCTTATTTAGTATATCAGACACCTGTCCATGAATGCTTAAACTAATAAAAAAGTTAAGAAATTGAAATTTAAATATTTAATTAATTTAAGTACAGCAGCTGGTAACCATAAAATAAAACAAAGTATATTATTTTATAATATATCATACCTCAACCCAGGTATAGCAGTAATAACTTGTCCTTCAGCGGTCACCCAATGCACATCTGGTGGTGGATGCCCTATAGCCCGGCAAGCTGCGTGTGCGCCGCGCGTCGCCGGCCACAGCACACGCGACGGCGGCTCTACAGCGAAGTGGGGCCGCTTGTCTCCCGAACTGGCTGCCCAGCCAACTGCTAATGTGATGCCAATGATCCATTGTATTTTGTAACCTGTTGATAAGAGATAACAGTTAATACATGCTGGTGGTTGCTCTTTACTTGTAATAAACCTACACCGTTATATGCGGGATTCAACGTGAAGCTGAAAAAAATAATTTCAATTCTAACATAGATATGTAATATATTAGTATTATCATCAATATGTGAATATAGATCGAAATTTCATTTTTATAACCGCAATAAATCCTTATATATATATATATATTGGAATATTATTTTAATGGCCATAACAGACCATAACATAAATCAGGAATCGTTTCTGACGTGACCGTGTATTATTTACTCTGAATATCAGATCAGCCCGAGAGCGTATAAATTTAAAAATTACTAAATAAGAGTAAATTTTTCAAATGACAATTTTACACTTTCACATAAAAAAGGTTGTACTACATATTTAATTTATACGATTCAAATATTATTATGTTTCGTAACAGAAACGCGTGACATGAATAATAATGGCCTCACTGCTGAATAACGACGCTTCGATAAAATTTTCATTTAATATCATGATTTCATTTTGCTTGTAATGGACTGACTAATGGCAATAATTTAAGTATATACTGTGTACTGTAAAGTTTTATTTACAAACATATGCTAATAAATATAATTACAATAACATGCAGTTTGTCATTCGTCACTCAGTAGATGCCGCAACTAAAAAATGTTTCAGCAAAAAAATATATTACAAATAATTAATAAATAGTATAATTTTACATCGCCTATGAGAAGGAAACGAATTTGCGTCAACATGATTTAAACAATATTTGACAACTTTATCTATAAATAGTAGTTATCCTTTAATTTATTCCTTAGATTTAATGAATTATAAGTAATTTATTTCATTAATTAATAAATTTTTGATACTTATTTTAAATTTTAGGCCGTAAATACAACAAAAATGGAATATTCGTTATTTTGCCTTTATTATACGAGAACTACTAGTTGTACTGCGAACACTGATAGCAGATGTCGCGAATAGGTCCCCATTAAGTTAGCCGACTAGGCCATAAAGCTCATGAATTATAATTAGATTTTTTTTAAATCCTACTGCATAAAACACAAAAATGAAAAAAGCAAGTCAAAATCAATAGGGTACTTCATGGGAACCTAGAATTATTAACTTGGCAGCCCTATAGGTAATACTAGTTTAGGAAAAAATCTTAAAACTATACATTTGTGGTTAAATCCTAAAAAATATAAACTAAAAAGAGGCAAATAACAGCCGCTAGTTCCAATGAGGTATCAGATGAAAGGACTCTGGCTACGCTAAGCCAGACTTGAATTTTAGAAAAATTCAAGTCTCGAATTATTATTTTCATATATATTTTTTCATAAGGACTTTTTTTTTAATTTAAAGTATATTCTATAGCAGAATAAATAGACAGCATATTATGAGCCTGGTTGTATATACTGTTATAACTAAAAATAAAAAAAATTAAACTTTTGAATTTGGAATGTCATTTTACACGATTGTTCATTACTTTTTATTATTTTCGCGCCAATATATTTTAACATATTTTGTGATATTAAAATGAAATGAAGCGATAATCGCTGTCATTGCACATACAAAGTAAGTTTGGAGCCAAATATAATATAATAGGTACAATTAATATTAGTCAAATGTTTCGGGCCATTAAATAGGATCTTTCTATTAAATTTGAGATATGTCTGTGTTGTAATTAAAATATATATTTTATTATAAGATAGTTTTAATTAAATCAATTTTAAAATGGCAATATTGTTCATAGGGAATCACACAATATAGATGCGGTATTTTCAGATTTTTTAAAATTTTGTTTTTTTTAAGCTATTGATATCGATATTTTATATGTTTAAAAGATAAATTTTTGATTTACGTATCTACTTTACGGTGCTAATTAACATAAAAAACCGCCATTGCAAACATATCTTTTCCATTGTACTTGTCTTTTATCGAATAATATTTATGAAAATTCTGAATAATATTTGTTAACATTAATTTTTTTAAATACATTACAAAACTTTAAATGTAAACAAACCTCTCATCCCGCAATCACTTTACACCGTATTTCCTTACAATCATTATCAAAGTCCACCTCAAAGTCTGCATTCACATTAAAATTCACGTTACATAAGCCTCAAAAGTCATATTTTCTTCATTTTTTAATTTAACAAAACAACTCAAAACTCGATAGATCGCGAAAGTTTTCCCTCGAAAGTTGCAAATGGATAGACACGTGTGCTTCGAATAAAGTACGCGCGCGGACTGAACTGATGCTGAAGTACCACCCCCTGTAGATGATAATAGCTATACCGCTACAGGGTGGTTCAATTAGATAGAACTGGCTACGTAATGTTCACATTTTGAATATACATTGTAGAGGAAAATTATTTTAGTTTTATGGTGATATTTAAATATTTTTTGCTGACCGTCAGTTTGTCATGGTTTCTTAAAATAATTTGTAATTAGAGTGTTAGATTGAGAGGCCCTCGTGGCGCAGTAGTATATCTGTGTGAAAGTAAACCTGACGGTACTTCGTTTTATTATCGCTTCGCTCTGGTAACGATACCTCGTTAGTGCAGTGTTGAGTTCCGCCACTCAATAAGCAATGCCTCGAAACTTGGGCGGTCTCTCAACACTAGGCTCCCTCTGCCTACAACATTTCTTTCTTTGTAGGTGTAATTTTTGTATAATATATTATATTATACAGCAGAGAATAATTAGCTTTATTAATATGCAGTGATTTCCGTAGTAACAAAATTATAAATAATTTATTATATGTATTTCGAAAGAAGTATTATACCTACTTTATAATTTTTAATTATGTTAAACACACTTCATCTTTAATCTTATCGTTAAACTTGTTATCTATTTGCAAAACATGAGGACTTAATGTTGCAGTATTATAATATCATAGGTCCATTGTTCTTTTCATCGGAAAAAAATCCACAAAGTTTTGAAGTTAGCTGTAAGTTATTTAATTTCTTCTTCCGATATTCTCATTTATATACTTAATCTATATATTTAAACATTAATAATAATACCTCCAGAATTTCACAGAAAACGAGTAACAGAAGTGCTTTAATAGGGACGGAATGTATTAACACTGGGTTCCCATCTCCTTCTGTCTACTATCCTGTGTGCGGGATACAGCGTGAAAATGCTATTATTATTAATCCACTGTATTCAATACTAGTACCTAAGGTTTTCACAAATAGCATTCTATAACAATACGCCTTAACGTACTATAAAACCCATTTCCATCAAAAGACAAAGGACTGGTTCTGCACATAAAGTGCAGAAAGTCTTATTTCAAAGTGCCATAGAATTTGTAACATTTAATTGCGTTGCAAAATAGCTGGCCGCGCTGCATTTATATCGCCGCATAACCATTATGACTGCGATGGCCGCTCTCGCTATCAAAAATGTATGAATGTTGTGAATCGTTTTCGCTTCGCTCGACATTATTTATGTACTTTTATAATGTCATTGTAAGAAATATTTATTAACGGCCTAAACGATTTCACCAGCTTAAACTTCTAAATATTTATAGCGCAAAAGAAAAATATGTACATAAATTGTAGCCGTTGTGTTATTCTGATATAAGCTTAAATTATTATTATTATTTTTTTTTATAGAAATTCCGTTAAAGTTGATATTTTTTTGATTACATTGAAATTTAATAAATCTAATGAATGTTAACTTTTTAATTTAAGAAAATGTAATGTAATAAAAAATGCCGGCCAAGTACGAGTCGGATTCGACCACTCTACGGGATTGTAGGTCGACGGAAAGTACTACATATGATAATTAAGTTTGAGAGCGTATGCCGAAAGCAGAAAGAATAATGTTATGTCAGCATATATCTTTTTTATATATACCCTTTTTGTATACATATTATAATTAGTAAACTATATAAATTAGTAATCTTGTTTTGTTATTTATTTCTATTTATTAATTGTACTCTCTTTATTATTTATGCACTACCAAGATATTCTGAAAAAGCTCGTAAATAGTGATAAGGTCGTCTTTCCATACTCGTACTATCTCTGCGTAAAATGTGTTTATTGGTCTTTTTTTATATGTTTATATAAAATATATAAATACTATTAAAATAAATATAATATATTTCTCTTGCAAAATGTTTTATATACATAGAGGACTATATATGCAATAACAAGTATTATCTGTCTATCTACATTATACTCGCACGACATACCAACCATGTATTATTCAACACAACACCATCTCTGATGGATTAAAAATTAAAACTATTTCTTGTTTTCATGTGCAACAGATCTATTCCAAGTTCTGGATAAAAGCCAAGCTAATCGCTTTTAAAAGCACACTTTACCAATTTAATCTACATAGATATATTTAAATAGCTGTGAATTTCCTACGAAGAATAAAAGGTGTTAAGAATTTATACCTTAAATAGAATGTATAAAGTAGTATATGAGTAGTAGTTATACAAAATTTTCAAAGAGCTAAATGGCCTCCTTTAAAAGCTTTTAGCCGGGATATTCTATGAGAGCACCCTGTATATAACATATCGTGAATGCTGAAAGTCCCGACTGCGAAGTTTTTTTCAACTAATATTCAGTACACTTTCGAGCGTACTCACAGTTTTGATTAAATATAAATTAAAATTAACTTTATGCAAATACTAATGCACATTCCCGGTTCATTTAAATATTTTTAAATGTGCAAAGCTGAAATTTTTTTAGAAAAAATATATGAGTATGTTTTTCGTTATTTTTATTTTTTTTACTTTATGGACATACGATGGAAAAAATATAAGCAATATGTCTATTTTTTTCACGCTTAGAGGATTTGTTTCCAAGACGTCGGCACCCATTTGAGAAAACATGTTACGTAAACTTACGCTAAATCGACATTAATTACCTCCATATTATTACTTGAAAAAAAAATACATTATTTAGTAAAACATTAAAATTTATTACGTCAATGTCTACTAAATGAATCTGCATTGGCACTAGCCTGTGACTGTAAACACGGTTATGGGTTCGATTACCACTCGAAGAAATGAATCATATTTATTACTATTTTAACTTCGCCACTCTGGTCAACAACGCAAAGCTCAGCGTTGAGTTTCAATACTCAACACGCCTCATCCGGCGGAAAGCGGAGAACGGAGTGTTTTAATACTAGCTTCGCTATGCCTACCCTGCATTTTGGGGAAATACAGTGAGAAGCTGAAAAAATAATTCAAATGATATGGCTGTAATATTAGCTCGAGTTGCCGTGATACACTGGTAGAACGTGCTCTGATGAGAAGTTCGGACATCGGAGATGAGTGATAATGCTTTGCAAAGGATTATTATATTATTATTACGTATTTTATTTCAGTATATTCAATATTTAATAGCGCGGCGTTAAGTTCCACTATTGAACACGGAATGCCTCCAGGATTCGACGGAAAGTGGGAAACTAATGTATCTTAATGGGAACTAAGTGATTTAACACTAGGTTCCCAGATTCTCTCTGCTTGCCATATGCGGAGGCGCTGTAACGCGAAGCTAAAAACTGTTTTAGTATGAAGGTCTAACTCTATCTCATATTTTAACTTCTACATATTTAAAATAAGGAATACATCAATTCTCCATTTACGACAGCTTGTAGATTCATAAACTCAACACTAAGGTCTCGTGCTCCCGCATATATTAACTGTCCTATAAATTTATTTCATACTGCAGGTACTATCGAACAATATCTCAACTCAATATTCAACTGATAATATTAAATTTCAGTTTATTTCAATATTTTAAAAATAGGTCAAGCGTGAGTCGGACGTAGTAATTTTCTTACCTATAATGGTTAATTACATTGATTAAGAAACTTGTACTAAATAGGTTTTTTTTGTGTCTGTGTTTCCAAGGAACTTGAATGATCGATAATAATTTCAGTTAGATACCTCCACGCGATCCCGTCATAAAAAGTCTTGATACACAGAAGTCTGGCGACAAGTAACTTCCATAAGACTTCCGTTTTTGAAGTACGGAACCCTAAAAAATATTTTCTTTGATAATGGTATCGTCAAGTCGAGTTTGGCACAGTCGTAACTATTCTGTTCCATTATTTGATTATGGCGTTCCGAACGCAACAGTCCAACTCTCCATTAACTTAGAATACAACATCTGACAATAAATGTGATAAATCAAGGATATTTTATTCAGTTTATAATACATTGGATGTAAGACACGCCCCTCCCCCTCTCCCCGATTTTTGCTGGATTCTGGAGGCATTCCGTGTTGAGTGCTGGAGCTCATCGCAACGCTTAACTTCGACCAGAGCCAAAATATGAAACTGAAGCTCCTGGAGTGGGAATCGAACCCTCAACCTGCTTCATTTACAGACACTGCCTTACAGACTGCCTGCGCCAGAATTGGCCCAGGAATACGATAGTTTGAACTACCAAGTAAATCAAGTTTTTCCAATAATATTGAGATTTTTTATTAAATAATTACACTTTATATTATAGATATATTTAGTCACATATAATAAATGCTTGCTTAACTCAGCTGAATTTCTCTTCAGCTGCAAAAGGTTTTATATATTGATTAAGGTCTGTTCGACGGAGTACATGTAATCAGGTTCTCATTCAGTGATGAGGATTCGTAACATCAATTACGTATTCTATCCTTTCATCCTAATAAGATGGAATATCTTCATCTGAGTTATCGATTTCATTTAATCTGTTGGAACATTTTCTTGGATCTGCCTCGTCGTGTTACAGACTTGATTCATTCCCTTAATTTGCTACATTCATCGTTTTTATTATGTTAATTTAATTTGTTTTTACCTTCACGCTGTATACCGCATATAGTAAGGACCGCGCTGTGGCCAGATTGAACCCAGTGTTAAGACACTCCGTTTCCCACTTGCTGTTGAATTTTTATGACATCGCGTTACAGTCACACGCTTCTGCCTGTAGTGTTTAACTATATTATATACGGCTATATATAATAATTCTTATAAATGAAGTATATTTAATAATAATTAATGATAAGAATGGTGAAATACAATAAAAAATAATAACAATCAGTAAATACAATACTCGATATATATTTATTTCATTATTGAAATAAAAACGAGGAAGAAATATAAAGAAACAAAATGGCGGTAATCAATTGTCTCATTAGAGCTTGGCGTCAGCAGGCTAACGATATTGAATAAAGGCTCTTTCATATTATGTTACACTTTTTTATTTTTATTTATAATATAAATATATATTTGCTTGGAGCCAAAAATGCAAAATGTGACTGTAAACACGACTGGTTGTGGGTTCGATCCCAACTCGAGCAATTGAAAAATTTATTAAAATATATATTTCTATTTCTTCATTCTGGTGTCGAGGCACAACTTGGGGTTAAGTTCTGCCAGTCAGCCCGCCATGCTTTCAGAATTCAGAAGTGGGGAACGGAGTGTTTTAACACTAGTTTCCCTCTGCCTACTCTGCTGTGTGTGGGATGTAGCTGAAAAACAAAGATTCTAAAATATTAATCCGGGTGCTCAACTTTAATTAAATTAAAAATTCAAATATACAGTCAAACGCCTCTACTACACTACACTACTGTACGCCACGACTGATGTCATTTATAAGAAAACCAATGTGACCCGTCCTTAGCACCGCATTCAATTAACATTCACACGAATGTTACTCAAATCAAATAATACAATAATTCTGCTCAAAAAGTATCTGGTGACTCATTAGTCTTTATTTTGTTTTGTTAATTTTATTACTATACAATTCCTTTTTGCAGCGTTGAGTTCCGTGCGCAATGTTTTACATATTATATATATAATAAAGAACTATTACTATATATAAATTATTATTATAT
>JBAIZZ010000630.1:0-17028 GCA_037355905.1 Heliconius aoede | reverse complement strand
AAGCTCTTGTAACAAAATTGAATATGTGTATACCATGTAAAATAACCTGTAAAATAAATTTTTAATATGATTTAAAGACAAAAATTTAATATGAGCTAGGATTCTAGAGTGACAGTGGTTTACAATATCCATATGCCCTAGAAATACTGCTATCTACATTTGGTTCTTGATCTCTGACAGCTAATCTATAACGTCTTGAGATGTTAGTTGACTGCATAGCAGTATTTTTTTATCATTAGGTACATTTATTTTTTCAATTGTTCTATACTGACAGGAAAATGTATTTAAATTCAATAAAAGTTTCATTAACTAGGCTAACAAAATAACTAATAGTTTTAACTTTTTTTTGAAGATTACAAATATTTACAAAACTTTATGTGATTTGTAAAATAAAAAAATTGAACTAAATGACTATATGAAGTATAGATAAGCTCGTCTTTCGATTGTGACAATGCATACTTAATATATATATTGCAGAACAGTATACAAATGTATATAAATGTACGGGTATATACATCTCATTTTTGTAATCACCATTTTGTAAAATTGCAAAAGTTAATATTCAAGGGCTCGTTGAGACGCAGTCGGTGACGAAATCCCTGTCTGCCTCTAAATGGTTCTTACTCTCATTAAAATATTCAAAGCTAAGGAAGAAAAGGAATTCAGAAAATTATAAGTACATATATTTAGAATGTCTTAAACTAAGATGTAAAACTTGTTCATTATTTAATTTTATAAAATGACACATGCATCTTTTTGTATATCTATACGTTTATTTATTTAGACTCTCGCAAAAAAAATTGGTTCTAAGATTTAAAACCGTTGCGTATCAAAAATCAGACACAAAAATATATTATAATAATAAAAATATTTAAAAAAATATTTTTAGTAGTAATTGGTAACTGCTCTGCTGTCGGTACCGTAGCCATGTTCTTCGATTCAATATCTGAATTATCTCTTCTATATCTGGGAGTGGCGTGTGGAGTGTCTTAACACTAGGCTTCCTCTGCCTAGATCAATTTCAATACTATAAGCACAAAATCAAAATTGCCTCAAAACTCAATTCATATACGATTACAGATCTACAAATGCAATATACCAACCAAAATCTGTCCCCCGGGCTAAACAATCGTTTAGTATAGATATCTATGTTATCTCGCACGTGGCATGCGACTAATCCATCACCCCACAAGCCTTTGATGTTGGACATAATAGAGGGTACCCAGCTGCGAGTAAGAAACATTTTAATTTCATTGCTACGGCAATAGTTCATATTGTAATGTATTGATATTTAATCATTTTATATTTTATTAAAATTGACAGTAAATATATATTTAATACAAAAAAATTAATCAGCTTCACGCTGTATTTAAGCCGTCGTGCAGCAGGGGCACAAGCGTAACGGTTGTGGGTTGTCCCAGACCCAGGGAATAAAATGTACATGTTCCCAGGTTCCCTCTGCCTACTCTGCTATGTGCGTGCAGCATAAACAACGTGAAGCTATATTAAATAAAAATAATAAAAAAATCCCTATTGTGCTGTTGGTTTTTGTTTGTTGATACTTAATATTATGTAGTATCTAAGATTCTGTTAAATGGAGATAGATTCATCTTTAGATATTATAATGATAAATATCTAGGAGATATTCTCACCGACTAAGACTGAACCGACTGAACGACACTGATTTTCATAAAATCATAAAATTCTTAAAAATACTCTTAAAAATATTTCTTCGAACACGTGTTTCATATTTTATTAGAATTTACCCCCTAAATTGAAAATAATTTCATAAATATATTTTATAAATATTCGTATGACACAAGCGGGCGAAGCCGCTAGCTAGTTTAAGTCCACAACAACATCAAACATAACAAGATCCAAGTACATTCGATTTAGTGTAATGTTTTTATTGTGTTGTGTGGGGTGGACGAAGTGGGGTGTCTCATGTCACATTGTCCGTATCATGTCCGTCAATTACGACACAAGTGCCAATTTCCTTGTAACAATAGAAAAGTGCGAGTTTCCTTCATGATGTAAAATTCAATGTCATTCTTGTAATATGATTATATTTGTGTGATTTTTTTAATAATAATAGAATTCGTTTGGCTAGGAATCATCGATAATACAGAACAGTGAATGAAGGAAAAAAATTTTTTTTCATTGTTTGTTCAATGGCGGAGCTCTACACTGCTCTTTGACCTGACAACAGAGAGAAGAAAATGGAAATATGAATTAATTCATTTCCTCGAGTGTGAATCGAACAGCAATCTGTCGCGCTTATACTGGCCTTTTTTAAGTAATGTAGTTTCTAAATACTTCCTTATAATAGAAAGAAGAAAATAATAATACGTCTCTACCATATTTTCCTTACAAACGACACAACATTCAAAACTAAAAGTAAAAAAATATATGAAATGAAGAAATCCCACAGTCCAACCGTTTTGTCCACTAAAAGATCCTTAGCCAGAATTGCGTTAACAAATCTTTATCGGTCTCAAAAGAGTCTAGCCACGCAGTTAATATACTTTCGCCGTTGGCAAATTCTCTCGAACAATAGCCCGGCTTTGGCTCAGCCGTGACGGGACAGCGTAGTCCCTGACTACTAATGCCTTCCACGACGTCTGGGACATTTATATCTTCCTGACTGTGAAATGATCTAAGGGCTTTTGCATACGAACTTATACAACAAATGTTGAATTATATGGAAATACTATTTTTTTTAGCTTCACTTCGTATCCCGCAGACAGCAGGGTAGGTAGAGGGAATCTAGTTCTAAGACAGAGCAAAGAAATGTAATTCCTCCACTATCTCGAGGGAGAATCAAACCCACGCCGGTTCTCACCGGAACACTTTCATCATACGCTTGTAACCCTGCGCTTCTATTGGTTTGGTGTAAAAATCTGTTGTTACTATCAAAATATAAGAAAATCAATTTTTTGTACACCTTCGAAAACTCACATATTAAATAATTAATATTTAATATGTGAAATTTTTGCAGGTATTCTTGCCTTTAAAGGCAAGAACACAAACGCTGTATCTAAATAATATATTATTAAAAATGCATAAAGAAAAGCTACATATTTTACTTCCTCTTCCTTTTCTATTGACCAATAGCAAAAACGTACCAAGCCATATCATCCGTTACGGAATCTTGTACAGGAATAACTGAACGACACCACGTGACCAGACTTCACAACGCACGAGATGGTTGACGGTGTCAATACCTGCTCGTAGAGTATTTGTCGAAATGTGCGCGGTTAAATCTTTGTTGCTATTTGTATCCGTGTTTTCGAATCTGTTGTGTTATTATTTTTACAGTTCACGTTGTATTCAACATTTAGCAAACTAGGCAGAAATACCGTAGTGTTAAGACACTCCTCTCTCCATTTTCCACCGAATTCTGGACGGCACTTCTTCTGTCTCTTTCTCCTCCCTCAAAATATTCGTTTTTGGGACAGAGTGAATTGTGATTTTTTGAAATTTGTCGTTGTTTATATGAAATATCCCGAATTGTCTTGTTGTTTACAAATTAGTGTCTGTACGATTTTCCAAAATGTCTTTAATTTTATTTTAGAAAACTTAGAAAAATTTCCGCGTCGCCAGAATCGAATTCGTATCTCTCGGATATCGAACGTATACTTTATGCGTACTTATTCTAAAATATTGTTTGACTTTAAAAAATTAAAACCACACTTAATATGTTCTCTTTTTATATCGCAATGGTTATTTTAATATAATATTTCATACTAAATATTATACAATTTTTTCTAATATGTTTAAATTAAAAACTTTAAAAGCTTAGATGTTTGGTAGAATAGCTAAATTTGCGTGCTGAGCGTATTGCCCTGCAAATTGATTTCTCGATAGCTTCAGCTTTTATTAATGCGATAGACCCTCGTTCAATCATATTTCATGCAATTTATCCATAATTCATTATATTTTTTATCAAACTTTCATTAATCTTAACCGATACCCTTGTTTTTCTTATGACCTAAAACAACATTTTACTTTGATTCTTGTTTCTTTTTTAAGAAGAAAAGAAAAAACATAGAATTTTATTTGTACAATTTTTTTCAAACGATAACAAAAAATATTTTAAATACAGGTTTTATTTTACAGGGTTTATTTTATATATTTTAAATTCTAACACAACAGAAAAATATCAAATAATTTATCATAAAATATAATAATATTACAATTGAAATATATGATTTTCAATATAAAATTTCGTACATTTAAGCTGATATTTTTAACTAAACCTGTGCCTAAGCAAGATTAACAACTAAAGACACTGGGGAAGTAATTACAGGCATTATTGGCAATCGATGGGGATCTCTTTAGATTTAGTACTGTAACTTACGAGGGATTTTGAAAACCAACCAGCTATAGGGACCCTTCGCAATGCATCGTTAGCATACTTATATAGTCCACACAAAAATGGTCAGATATGGAATAAGTTAGAACATTAACTAAATAATAGGTAACTCCTGCGATCTCTTGGGGTTTAATCTCCTTAAAGAAAATTCGGGGTCGGGTCTATTAAAATTGCACAGAGATGTTTCTTAAGCTAAATAATTTATTTCCAAAATACTATGGAAGTGGAGTAGCCGTAAAAATGTTGTTAAATACTTAATGTTGTCTATAATTTATATAAGCATATTATACCTACTCAATAGAATTAGCCCAAATTTTTCATGCAATTTTTTCTGCAAACCTCGATTTACTTTTTAAGTTATGACACTCCATTCCCCACTTTCCGCCGTTTTTTGGAGGCATTGCGTCTTGAGTGGCGGAACTCAACGCCACTGTTTGCCTCGACACCAGAGCGAAGAAATGAAAATATAAATATAAAGAAATATTTCATTTCTTCGAGTGGGAATCGAATCCACAACCTGTTTCATTTACAATCCCACGCTTGTGATCCTACACCACGACTAGATAGTCGTGTTGTCAAATATCATTTTGAGAATTATTTTAACAAAAAGATCAGGTGGTAAGCAACAGCATGTCAAGTGTCAAAGGAATATCCCATATTTAGGATCCGTTCAAAAAAGCGTTATCGGCGGCTTTTTCGAGCCATTGAACCTGACTCGATGGATCGTGACGTGAAAAACAGCCCCTTCCTGACTGTTTGCTTTATTAGTTCAATAACGCTCTCAAGTTGAAATCTGACGTGAAAATGTGTCAAGATTTTATATACTAGTTGGTCCCCGTAACATTGTGTGTATAGAATTAAATATGCTTGCCACGATTCTTCCTTTTACTATTTGTTGTATGTAAATAATTTTTTGACATTGATTTTATATTCGTAAAAAGTAAAATGTAGAATATAGATAGGAGTCTATGCTCCCTCCCCATTAAGATACTTCCGTTTCCCACTTTCAATTCTGAAGGTATAGCGTATTGTATGCTGGAGCAAGCGAGGAAATGAAAATCTTAAATTCTTCATGTCCCCGAGCGGGTATCGAACCAACAAACAGTGGCTTACGGTCGCGCGCTTCGGCCTCTGCACCACGACGACCATATATCTTAAATCAGCTTATCGCTGTATCCCGCACACAGCAGAGAGAACCTAGTGTTAAGACTTTCCGTTCCCCACTTTCTGCCGATTTCTGGAGTTGAGTGGCAGAACTCAACGCCGCCCTTTGCCTCGACACCAGAGCGAAGAAATGAAAATATAAACGTAAATAAATATTTTCTATTGCTCGAGTGGGGATCGAACCCACAACCGTCGCGTTACAGTCACACCTTTATGTCACTGCGCCTATATAAAGATTTTCACTTCATATACCAACTGTAAAAAAAAGTTGTTATTATTCCAGACCTTACAATACACTTAAGTGTATTCATTAAAGTGAGCAAATTCTTATTTTCTCTCAGAAGAGAACGAGCCAAGTTTCAAATGCTGTTACTATAAAACGGATTTTATCTTTTTATTCAATGAATATCTGTATCCGCTGCGACCGTATCCCATTAATTCAATGTTCGAATGTCCCAATCGTAGTTTTCCTTGCTCTCGTTCAACAAGAGGCTTTTTTTCCTTATCTAAAGTGTTTCTGGAAAAACGCCAGATACTGTGAATTTATTATTTTGACATTGCTAACTTTTATTTATTAATATTTAATCGTTTAATTTTTTGATATCTTAATGCACTGAAAATCCTATGCAAATCTATTGCACAATCTTCTAAATTATTGAAGCTTGGACCATAAAGGATTTTTTTCCACAGAGCATAACATCTGATCACAGTGATTTCTGTATACTCCAAAGAAGCGAGAATGTGCATTAATTGTATACATTTCATATATATTATTTATATGTACCTTTGAATCAAGAAGCATAATAAGGCTTACAATTTATCACAATTCCATAATACCGTACAGCTCAGTATTTCAACTACCGATAAATCAAATACTTGTAATGAAACGTCGGGACTCACCGTTCCGGAACACGTTTTCGTACATAATATATATGCATGTTCGGAGAGAATCCAGTTTAGTCATGTTTATTACTCGAGAAAGGAAAATCGTTGAAGGTGTCATTTCTTATACATGTATATATAATGAAATAGTACATATAATATGAAACTTTATATAATATTTGTTAATTGGAAATTTTATTATATAAATTAAGGTGAAAGCTAAGGTTATTTTTATTGTGAGTTTATTAAAATAATCCCAAATTTAAACTTATAATAGAAAACAATAGAGTATTCATTATTATACACAAAATAAAGAAATAGCACAAAGACGTATTTATAAGACGTTTGTAAAGGCGGTCTTAGTGCTTTAAGCAGTCTATTATAGACAACTTTCGGTAAATAAAGGATAAAGTTTAACAAAAGGAATGGTAATAGCGTTTCAGTGTACTAATGAATTAAATATAATGTAATAATAATTATGTATAATATAAATATTATATAACTTACTCCACATAATACGGTTTTAATCAAAATATAGATTATAAACTTTCTAATCTAAACAACATTACAATTAGTCGACTATTATCTCATAACTAAAGGTTTCCTCTCTATTTTTTATATTCAGAAAACTACAAAAATAAAAATCTAAAGTAATTCAATCAACGTGTACCTGTAACACTTTGGTACGACACAAACAAATTACACTACATGTATGTACGTAACTAGTAGAATGTATTGTTAATGGAAAACATATGTGAAACAATTTGTTACACGAACTACACCTCTAACGAAGATATCTAAAAACTTTATTTTATATAAAATTTATATAAGACAAAATTACACATATTAAGATATTATTTATGTTAAAAATCTGTTATAATTAAAAAAAATATCTTACCGACCTTATCTTATCCGATCAAAATTCTATAATGTAATCTGTAAGCCAAAATATAATAACAATTTTAATTGTTAATGTATAACACCTTTAATATAGTAATATTATATACCAATGAACCTAGTGTTAAAACACTTCGTTCCCCACTTTCTGCCGAATTCTGGGGGCATTGCGTGTTGAGTGGCAGAACTCAATGCCGCGTTTTGCCTCTACACCAGAGCGAAGAAATAGAAAATATTTCACATTCTCGAGTGGGGTTCTAACCTACAACCGTAGCGTTCTAGTCACACCCTTGTGCCGCTGCTAAAGTTTAGACTAAAGTTTAGTTACATTTAAATAATTTTTTTAAGGTTCTGTATCTCAAAATTAAAGAAACAAGCTCTTATTGTAAATAATCTAAATAAAAATTGTAGATAAAATTGTAAATTATCAAGATCCTACAGCCTCTTTGGTCATTTAAAAATTACAATCTTGAAATTGATATCGAGCCCTCAGTGGGTAAATGCGTCTCACACTTAACTCAACGTATAGCAGAATAGTATGAGTTACATTAGGTTCTTAGTTTGCCCCCAATTTCTGAGACATTACCCATTGAGTGGCAAAACTCAATGCAGCTTCATCTTGTTGTGACAAAATAAGACGCGATAAATTATTATTTCTACTTTGCAAAATTAAATTTTAATATCATGCCGTTCATAATCTGGCTAGGTTATAAAAATATAAGCCTTATTACATCTCAACAGCGTAGATTCTAGTACTTACTCTTAGCTGGCTAGGCAAGGCAAGGCACGGATCAAATGATTTACTTATATCACGTTACCTATACTTGAGCACATATTAAGTTTCGTACCCACTTAGTAATATGAAATCGTATTTTCTAGAAAAATGTTAACATTTTATAACGTAAAGACATTCATCAAGATAATATGAGGTCGAGTTGCGGGTTTATATGTAAAATTGTAAATATCAAACTCAGAGAAATAGTAGTCAGAGGAAAAGTGACGTATAATTTTTCTCTTTCTACCGTGAACAATGAGACAAGAAGTAAATAGCTTTAGTGTGATAGTACAATAAAATTGTGATGAGATTTCCAACATTCGTTTGTTTCTTTTGAACTTTAGAAAAAATTATATTTACAGAAGTGTAAATTAAATGTACTAAAAGTTTATCTTTTTATAATTTTAGCCTTACGCTTACACTAGACTGAACCTAGAATTGGGACATTACCGTTTTTCATTTCCCACTGAAATCTGTAGAAATTGCGTGTTGATTATCGGAACTCAACGCCGTGCCGCCCCGTTACCAGAGCGAATTAATATATATTATATAATTAAATATATATCACATTAAATATGTATAACATACAATCATATAACGTTTTACATAATAGTAAGCATTAATTAAAATAATATATGAATAAATGAAAAAGAACTAAATATTCACGTCAACATATTATAAAAGGTTTGAAATAAAGCCTCCCTCAATATATCAACAGTGTTCCGGCCCTGACCGCACATTTGTATCGGTTAAGTATGTAAATGATATGAACGCTTTTTGTGACGTGTTATTGTGAATGTATCAAATGATTTGTTTAGTATGATTTTTATTTAATATTTCATAAGTGAATTGGAAAATATTAATAATATTGTTAAATATAAGTACAAAGCTGAATAGTTTTTATTTGATTAAACGCGCTGATCTCAGAAGCTACTCATTTTTAATTGAAAAAAAGTATGTTTTTTTCTACATCTGCAGTCAAAGTTACCTTTTGTGTAAGTAATTCTTTTTAACCGCGTGGACGAAGTCACGAAAGAAAGCTAGTCATTATATAATAAAACTGTTTTTGAAGTAATTGTATTAATTTGTAAGGAATATGGATAATAGACAAATAAAATAACTAGATCTACTCCTTTTGAATAAATTATTAAGTAATAATTTTACATAATTTTTTAACACACCTGTATCATTCACTTTTCGTGTAAGCATATAATTCTGCCACGTAGCAGGCCTATATATCGTAGACACTGTCCACTATTCACAGCTACGTACACCTACCGCATCGCTAGATTTAGCAATCGTATATGTTTTTTTTAAATTATTATTGACATTGTTTCTTTTCTTCAAAAGAATCTAAGAAAGCTTCTGTATACAAGAAATGATATGTAATTTAATTTTACCTAACCTAACCTAATTATTGTATGTAATCATTTTATCTTTTGGACTGAAATTATGACACTACTGTTAACCTAACCTAATCTCTACTTCAGCTCAAAAAATGTTGAAACTGCATCAACATACTTAGAAAACTACAACATAGTAAATAGCTGACACTTCCAAAAATACTGCTATACTAGAATAGTTAATCTAAGTAATTCTATCACACCGTGCGTATCGATCACTAGTGCAGTCGCGACGGTTCGTTAGATATACGTGTTCCCAATCCAAATTGCCTATTTATACATATTGTCGTTCATCCACGATATAAACACTTTGCCCTGAGCCCTCATGATGCAAAACCATCCTCTGTAATCTACTAATTGGTAACTGCTCGGCCTGAAACGAAAGCTCAATGTAAATTGGCTGAAAAATTCAAAATGAGGCTTCCACTAATTTGATTGGGAAATTCTGAAACGAACTCGGCTGGACGGTCTCGATATGAATAGCTTTTGCTACCTAATCGATTATTTACTTTTAACGACTCTTGAATGTTGGTATAGGCATTGGCAGTATTTATTTCTGAAACTATTTTATAGATAAGACCATACAATTGGTAATATAATAAATAAAACAATATAAATAATTTTTATTTGATTTTCCAATTGAAGCCAAAAAAACATTCGACTGCAATCAAATGAAACGACAGCCGACAATGATTTCAAGCTGTGGCGTTTAACGCGCCAGCCTACTAATAGGATAGACGCGACGGTACCAGCCAACACAGTGCGGCATACCAATAGAATTTTGGATATTTGATATAAGGTTTACTTAGTCGCTTATAAATTGTATAGAATTTGTTATTATTATTAAGCTCTCTTTCATATCATTGCTTTTGAATGGCAGAAAAACCTAGCAAAGAAATGAAAATATTCATATATAATAATTAATTGTGTGGGGTTCGAACCCATAACCGTCACGTTACCAGTACACACTTGTGGCATGACGACGGCCTCATAAGTAATTTGTTATTAAGGAAATTTTGTTTATAGCTCCATTATAATTTTGAAAACATTATAATGAAGCTATAAAGTTAATAAGCAAAATTTAATGCGCTGTAAAATTAAGTAATATATACTTATAAACATCTTTAAATAAATAAGATTTATTTATAAAATCTTATATATATTTAATATAATATACATAATGTTATATCATATATAAATATATGTAGTTGTAAAAAATTGAAGGCTGAATTTTGAAGGAGCCCCAATATCATTGAAGCCTCACGGGAGGTGACCCGCTTACCCCCATATCTCTAAGTAATACGTATTTAAGGTTATTGTGCTCTAACCGTAACCGTAACCGATAACTTACGATCGCTATCAGTTGTCGAGTAACTTTTACAATATTAAAAAATATATATAAATATATATTTCGATATATTATATAATACACCGATTGGCCCTATATAGGGCCCAGGTTAGGCCTCAAATGGAGTACTGTTCTCATCTCTGGGCTGGTGCACCCCAGTATCAGCTTGAACCATTTGATCGCATACAACGCAGAGCCGTTCGAGTTATTGGGGACCCAAGGAGCTGTGAAAGGCTTGATACTTTGGCTCTGCGTAGAGACGTCTCCTCGCTGTGCGTTCTCTACCGCATTTATCATGGGGAGTGTTCTGAAGAACTATTTGACCTGTTACCCGCCGCCGAATTTTCTAACCGTACAATACGTCATAAGCTCAAATATCATCCACTCCACCTGGATACGTGGCACTCCACTACTGTACGGTTTCGTAGGAACTTCCTTCCACGCGCCACGGAACTGTGGAATGGCCTAAATAAAGCAATTTATGTTCCCGTTATGTTGCCGTTTTGTTAACCCCACATTGAGCAGGGGAGTCGGGAAGAAAGTAGAGTCAAAACACTCTTTTCTACATTTTCCACCGTAATTTGAGATATTGCGCATTGAATTACAGAACCTTTATTTTATATTAGTATTTTTTACTAAAAACGGAGAAATAATAATATATTTTTCAATAACTTCTATACATATTATATTACATTCCATCAAATCTTTTTCATTAACTCATATACACATTTTATAAAACTTTATAATATACCGCCACTGTGACTTATATTAAATAAGCGAATGCGTGTCATTATATTTACCGGACGATCAAAATCACTATAATTTTTCACCACAATCTCTTGTGATAACAAAAACTCAATTTTGTGAACGACTTTGTAAAGCTTTATCTGCTTTTAAACGTTTGCTAGTAAGACACCCTATTACACGGCAAATCCCTTGATAGTTGAGACTAGTTGCAATGTCAACTTGTAAATAACCAATGTGTTAATACTATTATATACTTAAGCGCTAAGCAATTTTCAACTTTACACCATTGAGATACGGTGCTCATAAAATAACCGGTTGTCACATTAAATTTGTCAGACGAAGTATCCTCTAATACAGACACGTGGCGCAGACGCAGCCCTATTTATTCTTTGTCCCATTCCTTTGATGTGAGCGACCCTGTTTGTCTAAACATAGCGCTTTAATTACAAGCTCATTAATTTTGGATTATTTACAGAACTTAAATGAGCTGGTGATTTTGAAATTGTACGATTCATAAATTTTGTGAACAGTCAAAGTATACTTGGTAACTAATTGATGTAATAAGCTAGAAGACATGGCAGATAATGGTTATTTCACTAATATATCGATATAAAATCGTGTAAACATCGAAAATAGAATCGACACTGCTCAAGCTGCAAGTTTTCTGTTTGAGTTTCAAGGTTCTCGAGACTTACTCTCAGAGAATTAAAAATTAATATTTTAAGGCTAAAAGTTATAATATTAATACATATAATAATTATATATGATAATTTTAAAAAGGTATATATTATAGGTATAAGGTATATATTAAAGGTATATATTCACAAATTATAGGATACGTAAACAAAAAACAGTCTTGCTGAATTATTATCCTTGTTTGCCCCATATGGTTTAATGGGTTCATGCTTTTTTCCTGTTAAATATCTAGACCATTATTAAAAATGTATCTAAAAACAAATATATTACATTATTCCCTGAAAATATAAAAATAAAAACGTCACCCCAGTATCGCATTACATAAAACAACTGAACAAAGTCACCGGAGCGGCACAAATAGCGGTAATTATTTCAATTCTGTTTCCCGAAGTCTAAACAGCGCTATTTCTTTAACATCTGCGTCTATTTTGTATGCAGGAGGCTGGCGCGCAATTACCGAGATTATTGCTACGGAGATACGTAGTCGCGTCGGATGCCTATTAAATAAACGTTAGGACTTCCTCCGTACCTCGCTAAGCCAAGTGTGTCGTCGAACTTTTTGTACGTTAGAATATATTATAACTGAATGTATAAAGCGTGTTTTGGTGTTCATTTGTTTGCAGAAGCTTACTTAGGAGGTTTTTTGTTTTAATTTTTTTACTCTATTTTTGTATTTTCTAATTGGAGTGATATCTTATGAGATATTCGGTTAAAACTTTTGTTTCACTCATAGAAGAGTATAGAGAGAGAATCTAGGCTTAAAGCACTTAGTTTTACGCTGCCTTACATTATGTCTGTGAATATTGTATGTTAAGTGGCGAAACTTAACGCCGTATTTTATCTACCAGAGCGATGGAATAAAAGTAATTTAAATTTAAACACTCTTCTAAGTGAGAATCAAAAGCAGAACCACCACGCCCACTGCGCCGTGGTGATCTCGCTATAAGATATTGAGACTTCATATTGGAATTTAAATAAATTTGGCACAGACATGAAATTATGGAAAAATGTACATTTAAAAAGTTAAGAAAATAAAGAAATAAATAGTATAAATATGAAAAAGAAGACCCAGTTTTCACCATCATACGATAGACAAGAACTAGTGGATAGACAGTAATAAATTGTAATAAAATGACCAAATATTCTAGCATTTTCTAACATTTGAAACTATTTTAAATCCCGTTATCTCTACAAGGCAGGTGACAAAGTAAGAAAATAAAATTCTTGGACAACAAGCACATTATTCATGTTTATCGTCCAACCTGGACCACAATTAAAGGATTTTACCGTCGTTCTTTTTAAATATTGCCATTTTAAATCGTTTCTCTGTTTTTAAAAGCTGCTAAATATGATGATAAATGTTTTAAGGTGTGTTTGTGCTTATTAAGCTTTACTTGTTCAAAAATTGTGACATATGTACCGTGAGGTATTAAGGATAACGACATTGTAGAAGTAGAGATAAAAATATTTACACACTCCATTTTATTTGTATCTTTTGAAATCTGCTTTTTTATCGGGATATATAAGGACACTCTGTACTCAGCTTTCTGTGAACGAAAATCGAACCCACAACGGAATCGTCTAAAATCCTTTAAAACATAATCTTATCCATAGTGCTATACTAAACACAGCACATCGACAACATAGAATATTAAAGTGCCTACAACGGACTCACTAATGCTGACTGATCCCTTTGGCAACAGAGGAACAGCAAGAATACAGTTCCATTATATTAAATCTTACTGCATTAACCTTAAAGACTATAATTGTATGATATTTATATTTTCCACAACAAAGATAAACCCGGGGATACCACGGACTACCATTCCTTCTAACAGGATTATGCGACTTCGTTTTTGCTTCAATCATTAATTAGACAGAGAATTATAGAGTAAATTTTTAATTAATAATTTATTTTTTTATGTTAAACGCTGTGTATTCTATTATATGAACATAACTTTTTAAATTGCTTTTTGTCACAGATGATATAAGACACAGAACATGAAACTATGCGTAGGACGTAAGAAATAGGGATTTTTCGATTTCTTGCTTCTGATATTCTCTTCTTTTTGGCAATCACATGGAGAACCAAGTATATATAAGGATATGAGAGTATCAATATTCTAAATAATAAACGTTTCCTATTATTCCCGTAACAAGAAAGAGTGCAACGTTAAGTTCCCCTAATCAATACGTAACATCTCGAAAATTAAGCAGAGAGTCGGAAATGGAGTGTCTTAACTAGGCTCTTTTATCTATCCTGCAATCTGCTATATATAGCATAAAACTAAAATAATATTTAATTTAGTTATAATATGTAGTATAATATGTAGTTATGTATGGCATGTCCAAAGCTTAGAGTTCTGCCACGCAGAACACTTTGATTTAAATTCAGATAGAAGAAGTCGGTTAAGTGAGGAAAACAGAGTATCATCTCACACCAGATCGTCTTTGACCTGACTACATTCATGCTAAGTGCTATATGGAAAAAGCATGAAGTTCCCAATAAACTATAGGTACATTTTCTAAATATATGTATTGAGCTACCAGGATTTAATTAAAATACCAAATTGTCTTTATCAAGATGGAGAGATAGTTTTTACCTTAAGGGTTGTAATGTAATTACAACAATCGATGATTCCACCCTAAAGGTGTGCTTGGAGGGTGCGACGGCTTGATGGAATATTTATTAATGTAGAAAGAAGTAAATAGAAATGTAAGTGAATATATAAGGAAATATATGAATCATTTTTTGATAATGAATCTTTGTAATATTAATTTTTACTTTTTAGTTCTTTGTTTCAAGCCAGTTTAGCTTTACGTTAAAAATAAATAAATAAAAAATACTATACAAATTGTATCTAAAAGTTGAGCTAATCAAAACGGATTTGATTAAAAGTCACCACTTTTATTTCAAAGAAGCAGCTCCATTAATATGACACTTGGAAACATCATTTATCACGAGCAGACTAAAGGGATTTTCGGGATTGTTTCATTCGAGAACAGAAAACCGCATCTGTCACGCCTCTTTTCAGCATCATAATACCATGGATACTTACATAATGTTACTGACGAATACAGATTGTTACTCACAAAAAACAGCTTCATGCTTAATTATGTATAGCCAGGTATGTAGAAGAAACCTACAGTCACTCAAGACACTCCGTTCCCGACACACTGCCAAATATTTGAACTATTTTTTTTTTAAATTTAAATTCTGGTGGCGGAACTCAAGGAGGCAAACGATCAGAGCAAGAAAATGAATATATTAAATATATAATTTCCTCAAGTGGGAATAGAACCCACAACCTGTCACGTTTAAAGTAACACGCGTATGCCCATGCGCCACAACATCCTCAATTTTTTAAACTGATGGATACTAGACAGCATTTTACATTTATTTTTTTTTTATTTTTAAGCAAAAAATATATGTGAATTACAATTTAAATACAATATATTAAATAATATTGTCGTTATGACATCCTACCTTAATCAGGAAATACTGGCACGTAATCCGCAAACACGATGCTTAATCGGCCGTATTTTATTATTTCTAAATACACAAGTATCTAACCGTAGCGTATCCGACCCTACTCCTCTGCGTGTTCAAATAAAAGGGTTAAATGTTAAGTCTACGTTATTGGTACTTTACTGGGGCTCGAGATCCTGAAAGGACTCGATAGATTTAGGACAATTCTTTTGAACTGAAAAGCGATACGATTTCCTTTGTTAGAAAACAAACAATGAAGTCACGATTGTAGAATATAATTAGATACGAAATAGTGCTACAATATCGTGTAAGTGTGATTACATAGCCTCACATTATATCCAGTAACAGGGTAGGCAGAGGAAACCTGGGCACCTATTGTTAAGACACTCCGTCCCCATTAAGTCACTTTTGTTTCGGCATTTAGTGCCACCGAATTTTCATAGTAGTACTTGTTGAGTGGCGTAACTCAACGCCACATTTTGCGTCGACACCATAGCAAAGAAATGGAAATATAAACGTAAATAAATATTTCACTTCCTCGATAACTATATTAGATTATTTTATTCTTTTTATTTCAACATGTCATAGACGTATATAACTAAAAAATATTTAGATACACACAAGTTATAGTACCTAGGGTAGGTACTACATTCTACTGAAGTCATTATACGCGTACAAGCGTAAAAAGGAAAATGTGTGAACATTACTTTGCGTTCCGTTTAAATAATGCCCACAACGAATGGACACGCCGCAGGATTAATTTGAACAGTGAAATCACAATAGACGACGAGTTTGAAACTCTGAGAGCTCGGACCGACTTAGCCTACACGTGAAATTTCATACAAATCGTTACTAACTTAATGTAGAATGATACAATTATTTTTTTGTTTATAATTGTCAGTATAAATGTTTTAGTATAGTTATCGAAAGTTTTAATTTGGCAGTGTAACTAATTATTATCATACTTTTAAAATTTTTAAGCATTTTTTTTCTTCTTCGTTATTTATAATTATTACATATTATACGGATCAGGTAAGTCTATCTAAAATATAAGGGAATAAAAAAGTTCCACAAATTTCAATTAAAAAGCGAAGTCGGAAAGCTAAAACTATAAGCAGTATGTCATAAACATCATCTCATTCAATAATTTTATAATATAGAAAGATCAAACTTCATTTATATAATAAATTCTATTAGCTAAATGAAATGAAAATATAGCCAACTGCTACTACAAACATTCTATAAAACTTA
>JBAIZZ010000629.1:0-17078 GCA_037355905.1 Heliconius aoede | reverse complement strand
CGTTTGTAAACATAAATGCTTTATCATATCAGTATTTGTACTTCACCTAACGCCGTTATATTTTAAATTGAAGGCTATACATAACATGACCATTTTTCGTTAGGGACGGGACATCAATTTTATAATTTTAATTACTTTTAACTATTGTATTACGAAAGTTATATTTAACTTTTCCATGTTTACTTTCGATTTTTTAGAGTAGGCTTTTATTGTTTTAGGCTTTCAGTTACTTAAGTTTTACTACACACTTTAATTATAAAAAATTTAATACTCTCGTAAATACTCTTTTTTTGTGGACTATTCCATTAAGTCGCCTTTTGACTTCTGCTCTGCTGTTCTGCTGTTTCAATCCACCAAATTTACGTGGCATTCCGAAAAAACTAAATATTTGTACATTCCGGTGCCATATTTCAGTACATCGGAACAAACAAGCAAAAACGGGACGGTCCTGTTAAAAACGGGACGTCTGGTCACTTTATTTATACATAATACAGGTTCAACACATAATATTAACAAATTTATAAGTCTTTGTAAATATACGTATCTTGATAAATATATTCGTCAAGGTAGTATTCTTACTGTATCAGTTCGTAACACAAGAAAAACAAAGAATAGACGAGACGTTTTGTTGACAGCACCAGAGGTTTATCAGTAAGAATGTGATGTAATCAATATGTAAACAAATTATATTTAGTAAATTTAAAACAGAAAGTTGATAATTACAATTATCTTTAAGAATTGTCGCCTTCAAAAACCCGGTTCCATGGAGAACTTGCAGAGATACGGTGATTAAAGATGTATTTATACGATGCTTCAACCGGGATCCATCTCTGAGTAACCAGAAATAATGCCTAGGAACTTCGAAAAATGTGGAAATTCAAACTGAATGTATGGAATGTTGCTTAGAAATACTGCCTACTGGACTAGGGAACTCTGGGTTCAAACCCGACAAGGGGCAATGACTAAAAAAGTATTCATAAAATGTGAACTTTACCTCTGACTCGCTTTCAGTGTTTGCTGCTCTTAACATGTCACAGAACGTTATATTGTCATTTCCTTTTTCAATAGATTTCATGACTGAATCGGCGATGTATGGCAGCCACGTTTGAAAAGGATTTATACTGCAAAATATTATGTAAAATAACCATAGTCTATTGAGCCAAATAGTTTTGGGTTCTAATTTGTAAAAGATGGAGTAAAAAATTTGTATATTTTGTAAGTTGTATAAGGCGTTTAGTTAATTAACCATAAACGTGCCACTCTGAGCGCGACGATGGTGGTTTCGATATCCATTTCCTCGCTTTGGAACGAGGCAAAACGCGACATTGAGTTCCACTACTCTATACCGCCTTAATGTGAAATGGAGTGTCTTAAAGCTGGGTTTTCCAGATTCCCCCTGCCTATCCTGCTATGTGCGGAATACAGTGTGGTGCTGGAAAATAATAATAATAGTTTTAAATTTAACTTACCCAAAGTAAACGATAACAAATAATACAGATAGAAGAAGAGTGGTTTTAAGTAGAGGTGGCTTCAGTAAGGGCACTGTTTGTGATGATATCGACGACCATAACCCATTTGTGGGCTTCCTTTTGTCTTCTCCTAACACTACAGATGATACCTAAAGCGATATTTCAAATATCATAGTATTTAGGGCATGTAACCTATATTATCTAAAAAAAACAGAATATAGAAAAAAGCTTTACGCTGCATCCCGCACACAAAAGGTTAGGCAGAGGGAACTCAAGACACTCCGTTCCCCACTTTCCGCCGATTTTTGGAGGCAATGCGTGTTAAGTGGCAGAACTCAACACCGGTCTTTGTCTCGACACCAGAACGAAGAGATAAAAATATACGTGTAAATACGTGTGCATTTAATTTTAACAAAATTAACTTTGAAATTAATTTGTAATATTTACATTATAGTCATCGCCACTCTTCCCTGTATTGATGCTAAAAATTCCCTTCAGAATTTTCAAAGCTTCCTCTTCCTTGCCCACTGTGAGTAAGAACCTGGGGCTTTCGTAAGAGAAGTATACGCCGAGCGCTCCCAACGCGGAGGGTATGGCAAATACTACAGTCAACAATCGCCAGGGAGTGAAGTCTATATTGAGGTAAGGTATGAAGTAGTTGAACTTCATTTCTAGTAGCGGGATTAATATTACTGAAAAAATAAACAACTTACTCTTACTATCTTTTCGTCGCTGATATTGAGAATCTATACTTATAGGGTAAAAATATTATTTTTCATAAAATATCCTTATTGTAATGTCCTTATTATATGAAATAGGTTCACGCTGTATCCCGCACACGGAAGGGTAGGCAGAGGGAATCTAGTGTTAAAAAACTCCGTTCCCCACTTTTTTTCGGAGTCTTGATGCATTGCGTATTGAGTGGCATAACTCTACACCACCTTATTATATGAACTTTGATGTTTTCAAAAAAACGTTTAATAACGAAGTGAGATACGAACCTGCGCCTCTTATTGTACAGTTCTCGTATATTTCTAAGAGGCCAAAGGTAGCAGCGTAGTTATTGTGAACAAAAACCGTGTCCGTACCTTTTCTATGCTCATGATACAAAAAACTGACCTGCCATAAGTCCACTGCCAGACAAAAATATAGTGCTAGTCAAAGCCACCATTGTAGCGCGACGGTGCGTCGGCGTGCATTCACTCAGCAGCGTCAGCGATAACCCGTACGTGCCGGCTACACTGTTATAAATAAATAAATTAAATTACCTTCACGCTTTATCCCGCACCCAGCATGGCAGGCACGCAGGCCTAGTGTTAAGACACCCCATTTCCCGTTTCCCGTCCCCACCAGAGCGAGTGAAGAAGTTAAAATATACATTTAAATAAATATTTCATTTCCTCAAGTGGGGATCGTACTTACAACCAGTCCGATTTAGAATCACATTTTGTCCTCCTGCGTGACAGCTGGCCTCAATATTAAACATACAAAAAATCATAATTACAAATTTTTGTCTTAATTAGGCTATATTGCGGCGTTAGGGTCCGCAGACTAGTCACATCAAGAAAATATAATATTTCTGCAAACATTTCCCCAGGAATCCAGGAATCCAAGGAACCATCAAATATATGAAGAAAATCTTAGAAAATCTAATTCAATTAATATTTAAAAAAAAATTACGTTTTTAGTGTCAGTTTCAGTCAATTAAAATATGAAATAATAAATTTTCTTGAGTGTGAAACGAACCCACTAGCTGTCGTATTCACAGTCACTAAAATTGCGCCTCTGCGCTACAACTGGCCTCTCTAGATTTCTTTTAGAATAAAAAACAAGAAAGATAAACTCACGCGCATGACGATAAAAATTTTAGAACGCTAAACACTATCCAGTTAGGAGATAAAGCGGCTGAAGCAGCAAGCAGAAACGCTATAGTCATACTTATTGTCAATATTCTTCTTCTCCCCTTCGTGTCGGCCAGGTATCCCCAGAAGTGGGATGTGGCTATTATGCCTGAAATGAATATAACCTTTCTTTTATAACTTTGTAAATTGTAATGGGCTGAGTGTTAGGACACTCCGCTCTCTGCTCGAATTCGAGACATTGCGTGTAGAGCGGAGAAAGTCAACGCAGTGGTATGTCTTGTAGGATGGTGAATTTCAGCCGTGTGGTCCCGGCTTAGAATACTGTCGGTGTCGTAAGAGGCGACTAAAGTACGTGTGGTAGAGTCACGTCGCCAGTAATGGCAACACGCATGGGCAGACTCGACCGGATTTAATACCACCCCTGGCATTTAAAACCGACGTGAAGTAGTGGCCCTTGCCACTGCGTTTCGCATTAGGTAATGCCGGGCCCCGGTGCCCTTCATCTCCACCTTAAAGGCTGGCAACGCACCTGTGGCTCCTCTGGTGTTGCATGGGGTCGTGGGCGGCGGTGATCACTTACCATCAGGTGACCCGAACGCTCGTTTGCCTTGTCCTCTCCCATAAAAAAAAAAATATGGTAATAAGATAAAGAGGTTAGATAAAGAGAGGGACACACCCATATCCACACTTTGTAATTTTATATTTATTTGATTTTATTTATCTTAAATTACTCTAATAATTATTATTTGAACAAATGAATTATATAAAATAATACAAACAAATTTGACCCAACGACACACGATTTTTTTACATACATTTAACATTATTTTATCTCATATTATCAACAGCAATCAATATGCATAAAAATTCTTGATATAAATTGAATCTACTACCGTCGTCGTTGCAGTGATTGCCGTATTACGTCACAACGGTAGCAAAAATTCACAATCTTATACCATGGATATATATTAATATTATTATGTAATATGTGTGCTGTAGATAACAATATATTTTATATATGTACTTCATTCGTTACGCAGCCTGTTGTTTGCTTTAGATGATAATTATTTATTATATGTAATGCCAACGATTGATTTTAAGAAGTTTTAATAGATTTTTCATGGTTTTTATAATATGTTAAAGTAATTCACGTCATACCAGTCAATGACATAAAAGAAATAATTAAAAATCATAATATTATGTTTATATATATTTTACGGATACTTCCCGTGGACCTACAGCTAAAAACTAGTATAGTGTATGAGTAATATAGTACGAAAATATATTAAAAAATGACCTAATAAAGGCATTCCAGCCATGAGTCCTTGCTGGAAATTAGTAGTGTGCAGTTCACAAGCGCTCGCGGGCACCAAGTACGCCACCGACATGATTTCGAAACACATGCCCACTATCAAACTTATGTTCACCAGCTCCACGAGGAAGTTGAACTTGCCGAAACCTGGAAAATGTATTCATTTACACACACAGCTAGTTAAGAAAAATACTTTTAAGATAACCTATATTAAATCCCTCTCTATGTTAAATTTTTAACTTGTTTTATAAAAATAATTTTGTTCCGTTCAGTTTATACTTTATGGCGCTTCGAGCGTGCCATTTGAGCACCAATCGTGCCAATCGAGCACCACGGAGAGCTTGGACAGTTTCTAAAGAGGCGCTGGTTCAAATCCCACTACGTTCCAAATTTTATACGTTTTCTTAATAAGTATTTGATTTTCCTTAGTGTAGAATAATGTGTAAAATAATACTTTAAAAAAGTTAAAAAACACGTAACGGAACAGAAGTGTCTGAATGAGAACGGAGTGTCTTTGGTTTTTTAGATTCCTTTTCTCACTCTGCTATGTTAGAAGCGTAAAGCTAAACCAATATACATTTAATTTTTATCAAGGCAGATGATTTGTTATATTCATTATTATATTAAAGACTTTATTTATTTTCTATCAATTTGGACCCCATTCATTGACATGAAATCTGATGGAAATAGTTACATTATATAACATAACTAAGATTAGCTTTTACAAAGAAATCACATTGAAATTCACGTACCGGTCATGTTCAAAGCTTCCTCGAAGGGCACTGAATGCATTTTCGCCACCATTTCTCCTTATTCCACTTGCAATTTCCAATCCAATATAATTTTTCATTAATAAAATATAAACTGAATATACAACACGCTAGAGAAAGACGCAAACGAACTATCATAATTATATAGAACACCCTGAGATTTATATGAAGTGTTATCTTTTGCGCACACAGCTGTAGTATCTATCTGTTTACAAGAATCATTTCAGTTTCTTAATATTATTTGAAACCGAACGGGATCGTGTAGCAGTTCATACTCAACTTATTTCCAAATTTCTGCAATTTCTGTTCATTCAAAGTTTTGATTAGATACTCGGAAAAAGCTCTTAAAATTATTTATTTCTTATAACGTGCAATTTTGGAGTTGAAATAAGCTAAACCAGAACACTGTACATATGTACAATTTAATAATGGAAAATATTCCAAATTGTTTTGGACTAATAAATCTAGATTTTAAACATTTTGTCTGTGAATTAATTGATTTTTTAAATTCTAGTCTGCAGCTGTATAGTTCAGCCATAAAATAGAAGATTTAGTTAGAAGATTATAGATTTTTATTCAGCTTCACGCTGTATCCCGCACACAGCAGGATAGGTGTTAGTCGCATTAGCGTTAACAAATGCAAAGGCAAACAAACAAAAATTTTGAAAATTATTGTTAATGGTTCTATTCTGCCATAAGATGCCGTAAAAAAATTACTTTACCAACGAGTATGTGACGTAAAGATATCACGCCCCGGTGATATACATAGTGATGATATACTGAGAAAATAGTGTTTAACGCTAAATAATTAATAAATGTAAAATTTAAATGTGTAATTGGTTGCAGAAAAGGTTTATTTTTGAATGAAATTGTAATAATATTTATTTAATTTTTCCTTACAGATTATGTTGCATTCATTATAGATTTTTATGTTCCATATTATTCCATTGTTCCAAGCCACTCCCAAAAAATATGTCTAGATACCTCCATGTCTACAACGTGTAGTTATATATACGGAAAATAAAATATCTTTTATTTCTTTCATTACACGTTGATAAAACGATAACAATCTACTGTAATATTTAATTCTGACGTACAAAAGTCTATACGTATTTACTCTGTCATTTAAAATGTAATCCTACGCTCATGTACAATCAACTTTTTTTTGTTTTGTTTATAAATGGTAGATCATTTTAAATTAAGCATTGACTATATTTTGTTTCATATAATATCCTCGTACAAAAAGTCTAGTGTTTTTTGTTAATTAAAAAATTTAAGTAGACTTTAAAGAACTTCAGGAAGGATAGATATACAGGATGTAGCGCGATCGACGGATCAACAGTTGTCTATGAATAGAGGACCTCAGTACCTATTCATTTCACCCTCTATATGTTCAACAATTTTCAGTGATTCAGCAGATATTTGAGAATTTGTGATATTTTGAAAAAATAACGACTTCTTGAAACAAACTTTCAAATATATTCCGACTGTCAGATCTGCGCTCATGATTATTCTTCTCATTATAATATAGATCACTAGCAGGAATTTTGTATTATTTTATAATAGTTGTAAGCTATCAGCTTATAAATCTTATAAATAGCATCTATATAAACATCGTTTTTAAGTAAGCTAAATCTTTCCAGGGTTTTGGCGAAAAAGGATTCTTGTGATTTTTTCAGAAGTTATTTTAAAAACTGATATTTGTGCAAAATAATCTGAAAATTTCATAAGCGCAGCTCAATGATTTCAAAGAAAAATTATTTTTCATAGTTAAATTTAGAACCAGCAATTTCCGCCTGCAGCCAGGTGTGTCTCAACTACACTTCGACAATTCAGAATTATTGCTAATATAGAAGTGACAGGAGGCGATTTTCTGATTGCAAAACAGTTAATAATCTAGTCAAATATCTAGTTACCTTGTCGTGACTCAAGCATATCACTGTGAACGCGACAGGTTATGGGTTCGATTTCCACTTGAAGAAATGCAATATTTATATAAATTTATATTACTATTTCTTTGCTCTGGTGTAATAGGTTCCCTTTGCCTACCCTGCTGTGTGAAGGATACAGCGTGAACCATTTTTATATTGTGTCTCAATATACCTCGATGACAGTTCATTACAACGCCATGGTGGTACATATCTAATGCTTAAATATCATAAAAATATAATACATTATATGATAATTTTTACTTCATTCTTTTAAATTATAATTACTTAGTTATTTTAAGATTCATTGTGAAAAGAATTGGCATCTCAACGTCAATCATTTACAATGCAATCTATTGAAATTTGAAAAAATAATTAAAAAAAATAAAATGCACACGTCAATCAAACGTCAAAAGAGCTCAAGTTTATGTTGTAAGTCATTTAAAATTAAGCAAATTTTCTTTGGGGTATATCCGCATGTAATTATTATAAGTTTCAAAGAACGAGTTTAAATCTTTTTTCGGTAAATTTTGTTATGCGAACGTATGTAATGTTTTATTTTCTTTCAAAACACAATTATGAGAGCAGTCATGGCGTAGTGTGATTATAATAGCGACAGGTTGTGGGTTTGATTGCCGCCCGAGGAAATAAATCTTTTAAAATTTTCATTTCTTCTGAGAACTGAACTCGCATCTATTGTATTTAAAGCCACACGCGTGTGCCACTGCGCCACGACGGCCTCATTAGGTAATTAAAGTTTTTTGGGAACTTATATGATTTTACTCGCAAATTGGTATTAATGGTAAGAAGGTAAGTGAAGTATCAGCGCAGTTCATCCCGCGTAAACTCCGGGCCCGATCCTAAATCTTGAAATGTCGATATTTTTACCAATATTCAAATTGAAAACTAAAGAATCAGTCAATTCAAATTTACCGAACTAAGTATTTGGCATATCATTTACATTTATGAACTAGTTGTAATAAAACAAACCCTATTTTTATTAAAATTTTAACTGAAGAATGCCAGAATCGAATTGTGGAAGCTAAATCGTGGAATAGTTAAATCGTTTAAGACAATTTCGATATTAACGATAGCAAATGCACAGACACAAAAATTTTAACAATCATTATTTTGGATTTTATTACAATAATAAAGGTCCCCAATAATATATTTTTTAAATATCTTCCAAGTACAGACATAAGTATACAGAGATAAGTAGAGATAGGATGGCTATTATATACTTATCGATAAACTTAATATTTAAAAACTGAGAAATGATTTAAAAATGTCATCGATAACAATATTAATTAGAAAAAAGAATGATTCATTACTTTAATAATTAAAAAAAACATATCTAAATCTCAAAATAGATTAGATTTGTAAATGTTATTTTTGATTTTTTTAAGTTATCAAATCTAAAAAAAAATATAGGTTATGTTAATAATAAAAGTATATACTCATATCTGTAGTATGGGAACCCCCTTAAATATTTGTTTGTTTTTTTTTTAAAGTGAATATATAATTAAATATTCTGCAAATTTTTCAAGCGTCTAACGTTTTCCGTTGTCAATATGTCCCCGAGCAGGAATCGAACTTGCAACCATCGCGTTAATAATCAACATTCAAAACCCATAACAAACCATTTTACTTAAGCCATAACGCCCTAACTAAATGCGTCAATTGTGTCTAATTCATTCATTGTGTATTATTGTATGGACACTACAATCATATACAATTACGGGTAGCCCAAATCAACGAAGTTAGTAAACGTATGCATTTCTCGTACCACTCTCTCAGGCGTCTCCAATTTTTTTCTTCCCTTCAGAACCAAAATTATGCTTACACAATCCCTTCTCTTGGCCATCCTTGACTACGCCGATATATGCTATTTGTATGTAACTTAGGAGCTACGTTTCATTTTTAATTCGCGTCAGTACGACCACGTCTCCCACTTGCATGCTCGACTCATTATGCATATTCTATCTGTACTTATTAACACACTTATACTCATTTCCCTTGTTATCTTCGCTCCCGTTCACCCGTTCCGAGTCCACCCGTCCATTTTTTTTCCAGATTTCCAGATTTCCAGAAATCTCTGTTAGGGATGTGTTCACCTTTGCCCACAATATTCTGGACTATGTTTCAATCTTTGTTATTAAGTGCAATAAATCATATATATAAACTGTATCCCGCACAAAGCGGGATAACCAGCAAAGGGAGTCTTGTAAACTAGTGTTATAAGTGTTTTATTTATTTTTTTGTTAATTCATTAATATTTGTAATACAAAACATTAAAAACGCACACACAGAGCTCGTGTTTCAAAAGATAAATTAAAAGATAAAGTAACATTATTTAAAAGATATAGATCATAAAAGATGCGATAAAACTTATTTTTAGCCATTTTTGTCAGTCCCTAGATAAAATATTTAATAACATCCGCCAATTGCCATAACTAAGTTTTTTTTTATCAATTTTGCAATTAAATGACATTTATAAATGTTACTTGTTATGAATGAACATTATTAAAAAAAAATATTCAGCTTCACGCTGATTAATTCAGCTGTATCCCGCACACAGCAGGGTAGGCTGAGGGATCCTAGTGTTAAGACACTTTCTCTAAGACACGTTCCCCATTGTCCGCCGAATTCTGGATGCATTGCGTGCTGAGTGGCGGAATTAAACTGCGCTCTTTGCATCGACACCGGAGGGGAGAAATGAAAATATAAATTTAATTAAATATTTCATTTCCTCGAGTGAGGATCGAACCCCCATCTAGTCGCATTTACAGTCACACTTTGTGCCGCTGCGTCTGGCCTTACAATAATTGTGAGGCTCACATTATTATATATTTGTATATTTTTTGTTATACGTTTTTTTTGTCTTTTTTGTCTTGTCTTTGTTTTTTTTTTATACGTTTTTTTTTTTAACCAAGTACTAATCCAATTTCCGTAAATACTCTTTAATAATATTAGACAAATATTCATATTATACTTCCAATGGACGGAACCACGTGGTAGTATATAATGATTTTAAAATTGACCTAAAAGTATATTAAAGAATATGCATTAATTAGCTTTGAGAATAAAAAAATATGCTGTAAATATTATTGTAGCACGAGGCACAGTGTAACAGTTACATGTGATAGTAGTAGGTTCGATACCCACACTAATATAACAATGCAGTTGTATTGTTATATTAAATTATTTTTATTTTCCCGCTCTGTAGTGATGTAAAACGCAGTGCTGAGTTACGCCACACGACAGTCGACACCTTTTACACACAACACTATTACCTAAACGAAAAGTCTCCAAATTAACGACCGGAGTGTCTTACCGCTAGTTTTCTCTGCCCACTGCAGTATTACAACACAGTATGATATAGATCTCGTTGAGATATATCATCACAAAATTGTATCAGTAATCAGATGATAACTCAGCGGCCGTGACCTACAAATTAAATATTACTACATCTTCGTGTCAGTGACAACTGGCACTCGTATTCTGTGAGGTAAATAAAAATCCCTGGATATCTATAGAATGATGTTTTTCGGGGATAAGATCAAATTTAAAACGCAGCCATTCCTCTAGGCTTCAGTCACATAACTGAGTCGCAGAAGGAGACCATTACGGACCAATTCCTCTCATTGTTCATCATGGCCCCCACCACACTGGACAGTAAGAGATACCTACCCAACGCTTCTGTCTCTTCTAGATTATTTACAAAAAAATAGATACATCGTTTAAGTGCATATTTTTAAACAATCTATATTTAGATAATACGAACGAATCATTTATATATATAATTACTACAATTTATCAAGGTCTGATTAACATAGCGTTCTGATTAAAATATATTTACATATATTTTCATAGCGTACATATATTTTAATTGGAATAAAATAAATCTGTCGCTATCGATAAAAAAGGACATGATGGCACCGAAAAATTATTCAAATAATAGGCTTTTAGTTATCTTTAAAATCTTTTTTCTAGCAGCAGTAGTGTCAAGGATAACCTGTCAAGGATAAAGCACTTCCAATGATCTGTGAAAGGCTAGACACATTTATCATAGAGAGTGTTCTGGGGAATTAATTAACCTGGAATATGCCGCTGAATTTTCCATCTGCACAGTAGCAACAGCAAAATATTCGTAGGAATTAAGGAAGATAATCGTCCACGCCATCTGAATCGTGGCACTCCACTACTGTGAGTGAGGCACCAAACAGCCGTGGAATGGCCTGCAGCAGTGTTTCCAAATTGATACGAGATTGGTATTTTCAAAAAGCGCGTCTATTTCAACCTTAAAGGCCGACCACGCACCTGTAGCTGCTCTGATGTTACGCGGGGCGGCGGTAATTTCTCATCATCGAGTAACTTGTACGCTTATTTGCCTTACATTTTCTATAAAAAAACACTGCTTTCCGCATTGGGGATTGCATTACTTCTTGAGTTGTATAACTCAACGCTGCTGTTAAAATATTATTAACATTTTCGTCTTCGTCATTCTTGACGAAATCAATTTGACACCAAATCGGAAAATTAAAAATAACCCATTAGCGTGAGTGAGAATCGAACCCACAACCAGCGCTTTTGTAGTCGAAATTTATAACACTACGCCACGGCCTTAATATGTTCTAGAATATATAAATAGATAGCCTTTATTGTCAATCTGTTGATAAACTATAAACTACACTCTACCTTCGGAAGCGGGTAATGGCAGTCGTTGACTGGCATCCGCTTTACGTTCTATAGCAAAGAATATGTTGAGTAACCACTATATTGTATTTTATTATATTATTTTAGTAATTTCACAATCGATATAGCATAGAAGTACTTAGAGAAAGCACGCTAAGTTTTTTCAAAATTTTTAAAAATGTTTCTGTATACCGAAGCCGTCGTGGCGCGTCTTAACACGAGATTCTCTTTACCTACCCTACTGTGTATACTCATCTCACAAATATCTATACAAAACACGGCGTTGACAACATGTCTCAAGAATTCGGCGGAGAGTACGCAGTAGAAATGTCTTGAATGGGAACGGAGTGTATATACATAAGTATTGTGTTTGAAAATGAGTTGTGAGAAATAAATCAAGGTCCTATATTTAACTTATAATAAATTACTAGCTTAAAAGACCAAAAACACGAGAAGACTTCATAAGCCACTTTCCAGTTACATTGTCACATCAGAGGCACCAGGGTAAATGAAGAGTCCAAACTCACTGGTTTCCCTTAAAGATAGGTGGCGAAACCCTAGGGAACACTAGGACGAAAACTAAGAGTTTTGTCTCTCACTTTAGGGCTCAGCCCGTAAACTAGCTGAATGCTACCATTCGTAACAATTATTACAAGTGTATCAAATCGGTTTCTAAAATGTTGTCAAAGTTGCATATTTACTAATGTAATAGTGTTCCACTCGTGTCAGTTTGTATCTAAATGTATAAATATTATTTAGATGTTGTATTATAACATTAATAAAATAAAACTACCTCTACTGTAATTGTTCCGTGTACCAGAGAAGGGAGTACGATATCTAATGTCCTAGCATGGTCATACAACCTATCTAAAATAGTTAAAGTTAGTTATAAGGTTAGTTATAAAGTTAAAGCTCAAATCAAAGTGATCGCGGCGTTAAGTTCCGAAAGTGACACGTACCACCTCTAAAAAATTACATCTTGTGTTCAACATTTATATTATTCTTACTAAGAAAAGTGTGGCTCTATAATTAATAGGATATGATACAATTCTCTATTAATTCAAGAGGTCAAATGAAATAGTATTTCCTTATTTATCAAAGCAATACTTAAAACAATTATTTGCCTTCAGCACTTCCTTATATCCTGGAAAGTAGTATAATTATTCTATTTCATGTAATGTAATAATCTTTTGCACGTACCTATAACAAAACACGCTTAGCCTTCCCTGCTGTGTGCGAGATACGAGCTGATTTAGATTTTATTTTAAATAAAAAAAAGACAAGAAATATTAATAAAACTAGTTCCGATTCCAAACTACCTTCCAGTTTCTATTTAAACCGATTTGATTTGACGCATTTCATTCATAAATACTTCATCCATGGCGTATTGTCCTGTGACAGCCTTGACCGTGACATTACTACTGCCTACATACAAATTGAGGGCACGGCACCTAACGGACCAAGGTTTTAACTATAAGTTAGAAAATGACTGAACGTGATTTATAGCGGGTTTAAATCCTTTTACTTCTTACCCTGTTCTTTATTTGTTACGTAAGCTAAACGGAACTGAGCCTCTGAGGCTGTAAAAAACCACTTTTCTTTCTTCCCTCCACTGTCACCTCTTCATGCCAGCCCTCCAAGGGGTCCACATGTTTCACGTGATCATTCACACTCATTGACACTATGTTTTTGAAGATCAACCGGAGTCTTCCCTTCGATCGTTTTTCTAGTAGGAAAAAACAAGATGAAAGATAAGTTAATATGTTACTGCGTTCTGATGAGACTGCTGAAATTAAATTAAAAAATATTCTTCAATTAAACAATCGGCACTTGTTTTTTAAGGTGTTGGCTGTCACAACAGTTTATTAAAATTATTGCTATTTGCTCATTATTATTTATACTTAGGCACGAATCGTAAGCAAAAATATTTTGCAAAATAAAGATCTGGGCTATCATGATTTAAGATAAGGAAATATGCCCTAGTTTAATTATATGATCTAAAGAGAACATTTGGTGCTCAATTGATCGTATACAAATACAAATATCATATAGAAATATTTTAACGTTCATCTACCTCTCTTGTGTACATGTCTACAATATTATGAATCTGCTTTGGTAACATTGTGAATGACACAGGAAAGTAAGCCCAGTGATCGGTTCGTTGTCGCATTGCATTTCTAAGTTACCATTTTTTTAGCTTCACTCTTTGCTTTCCGCATATATTAAAATAGAGAGAACCTAGAGCTAAGACACTCCGTTCCTGTTAAGACACTTCTCGAGGAATACCTCGAATTCATCCGTTTTGCGTCGTTACATGCGGAATATAACGCAAAATTCATGGTAAATAAATAATATATTAGTTTATTTGGAACGGGCGAAGCCTCGAGCCGGCGCTAGTGATAAGTAAAAACAATACATATATAATCTGACCGCGTCGATATATCTTAAAGATTGACAGGAATTATGACAACGAACCGCGTGCCACGATTAGGAGTGAACCACATGACTACTGAAAATTTGTGTGAAAACACCCAACCGTGTACACTTGTATCTCAAGTGTACAAAAAGATAGATGGAAAACATATAGATAATGTAAAATGTCAATCAATTTGAAACGCACGAGAAAGTTATTAGCTAGGTCAATTGTGGCGCAAGGGCGCAGCGTCCGATTATAAGCGCAATACGTTGTGGGTTCGGTTTCCACTCAAAGAAATGGACTACTTAATATTTTCATTTTTTCGTTCTAGTAAAGAGGAAAATCATGGGGTAGCACAGGATTCCTATAGAGGTACCCTGTGCTTAATATGAAATTCATATTTTACATAATAAATCATAAACTAGCTTCACGTGCGTTTGTGTACAGCATTAAAAGATTAAAGATTCTATACAATATAAATATTTCTGTTTTCATGTTATTATATCTACATTTGATCGTTTGTTTTTATATAACGTCAGTACCTAACGGCACTCACTTATTAGTTGGGTAGTAAGTCTTTGAAATATTTACAGTTTCCCATTTTTTCACACAAATCAAAATAAGCTAAGCCCGTTAAGACTCTCCGTTCCCCACTTTCCACAAGATTCCGAGAAATTCCGTGTTGAGTTGCGGATCTCAACGATTTTCATAGGCCTGAGACTTAGCCTCGACAGCCTTTAAATGTATTATATTATATGAATTTTAAAATTTCCAAGGATTTGGATAACAAATTTATATAAAAAAAATATTATAAATAAAATTATCGACCCTTCAAATTACCCAAAAAAAAATTTATATATTTTACATTTATTTTTGTATGTAATGAATAAGAAATATAATATATATAATATACAATAAGAAAAATAAATTTCAATTATTACTTAAAGAAATGTGCATACATAAATAATAATAGAGGCCATCTTCCTTTTTTCTACATGGCATTAGTCCTCGTTTTCATTGACATGATCTGCCTTCCTTCTCAGTCTACTCCACTTTGCACGGTCTTCAACATCCTCGGTGGTTAATCCATTAGGTCCCATGCCCTGCATCATTTCCTTGGGCGTCTGGGGACCTTAACTCCAGGGTTAGATACAAAGCATGGCACTTCCTGATGTGACTGTCGAAGTAGTGTGAATTCGACTCCCATTCAAAGACTTGTGAAGACAATAAAAACGAAACATTTACCAGTTATAAACTAAAAAATTCTAAAAAAAATCAATTAGAATTAACATTCTCTTTCTCTATTGTACAGAACCGGAAATACGTAAAAAAATGTTTTTCTTTTTTTTTTTGGGTTTATATTAGTTATTTAGTTATTTGTGCCTGCTGTGCCCACGAGTACCGGCTACATTTCGGGACGGCGTTACCGGTGCTCATACAAAGTGTATAAACTACACCGGCAGAACTTCCCAAGAGAATTTTATTAGTAAATTAGTTGACCTGCGCAGATATTCTTATTGCGACACACGGACGCGGACCTTGGTGGCGTATGAAATGTATGTCTCTGTTTGGTTGTCTTGGTTTTGTTTAGCTTCACCTGTATTCCCCTTTATTTAAGGATAGACCGAGGGAACATAGTGTTAAGACACTCCGCTCCATATGTTTTTTTTTTCAATTTATTGGACCAATTCTAAAAATCCGTGAAACACGTATTAAATCAAATATTTTTATGAATCTGAATTTCATTTTATAGAAGTCGGTGGGTTCACGCTGTAGCGTACAGAAAGACAGGCAGAAGATTTGTATAGTGGTCAAACTCAACGCCGTACTTTGCCAGTTTTTGTATAAAATTCCAATTCGCTAATAATATAAAATAATATACATGCATTTAAGTCCGTAATTTCTCTCGAGGATGACTTTAGTGCATTTAGGAAATAACTACCATAATTTCTACACAGCAGTATGTCACGCAGTCTTTATCACGGCTAGAGAAGGCGCGTCGGTGCAGTATCAACGAAGCCTCACGCCGCCACGCCAGTCTCTAAATATCCTAAAATGTATAAAAACTTGGCGAAATCGAACTTTACCTCAGTCGGTACTAGATCCCGGTACCCAATGCATGTTGAGTAAATTAAGACTAAATTGCTTAATAAACTTAATAAAAATATTCAACAGCTTTATATTATTTTGGAATATTTTTGAAAAAAAAATGTGGATTGTTGCAGTGTTTTTGACTTCAATAGCGATGAATTGGGGTAAGTTTTATTTGTTTACAAAGTTGCCAAGCTCCGCCACTCAATAAACATATCTCGAAAATTGTGCCTAAAAGCGGAGAAGGAGACGGAGTGTCTCTGCCTATAATGCAATCATTATTTTTTCATTATTGAAATCTATACTTGGAAAGCAGTGGACGCAAAACAAAATGTGTTTACAATTTAAAAATAACCATTTTAGTATTTTTATTTTTTTTTATTTAACAGACCTTTCTTATTTCGAATTCTTATTGTAAACAGCAAGTTATTTTAACAGATATTATAACATTTTTTAATTATAATTTTTATATATTATCATTTGATAAGTATATCTATATAATCATTAATTATCATCATCATTATCATTAACATTT
>JBAIZZ010000628.1:0-17177 GCA_037355905.1 Heliconius aoede | reverse complement strand
CGCTAAAAAGACTTAAAAATGTGCTTTTATTTTAGAAATGTGGAGTGGAATATTTACGTTAAGTCTGTTAAGCCTCGAGAATATGGTGGAAAGCGGAGAACGAAAGTGTCTTGAATGGGAGCGGAGTGTCTAATTAGCTAGCTTCCAAGTTTGACTTTTTTTGAATCCATGAATCTAGACAACATAAAGAGTTAATTGTGACTGATAGAATACTCTAAAAATGCTAAAAATATGCACCGCAATCATACTTTATTTACATTGTTTAAATAAAAATACAGAAATTACAAAAAGGATATGTTTATACATATACTTTCAATATCTTTTTAAAATATTATGCTTATACTCAGAAATTTAATAATAGTGATCGTATTTCAGCACAAATGCTGTTTCACGTGAACAAAATTTTCAGTATAAGCCGAGACAGACTTTGGCATTCAACAATTTTAAGCCTAAAATAGAGCTGAGCTCCTTAACTTTGAGAAAAGGCCTCTTGTGGGTAAGCTTTAGGTATCGATCTTATGTCAAAGACTTTATAGGTTCCCTTTCACATAAGTCTATAGTCTATAGATTCATTCCGCTATAGCAGTAACTATAACTTTAATATACACATACGACATACGATTATGTACAACACATTATGTACACAAGATTTTTGGAAATATTAAATAACTAAAAACCTGAGATTTTTTTTCAGCTTCACGCTGTATTTAACATGTATGTAATAGGGTGAACAGAGAGATCCTAGTGTTAAGACACTCCGTTTTCCACTTTACCAGAATGAGAAAATGAAAATTGGAAATGAAAATCTAAACTATTTGTTCTAAGTTATTATTCAGCAAAAAGCTCTTTTAAACCACTTAAAAGTTTGTGTTTTATTAAATAATATAATTTTTTATTGTTGTTACTTTCGCGAATAATACTTTATAGTGATTAAAAATATGTTTAATTAATTATTTGAACGAATATCGATTGTCAAATATGCGGTCATCCGTAATAAAGAAAAAATATTGTGAAAAAGAAGAATGATTAAAAGCCAAGGTTATCGAGTGAAATATGAGTAAATATATCGTGATTTCAAAACGGCAATTATTACTCTATCAAAATCTAATAATTTATTAAAATTCTCAATTAAACACTTTAACCCATATAGCACGCTGAAGTAAACAAGCCCGAGTCAATAGCATTTATCATGTAATAGTTTCTATTTTTTATGCAAGTATATCTTGTTCAATACTATTCTTACAATTTTATTCAGCGCTATAACAGAAGAGAAGAAGAATATAAGAATCCTTTATAAAATGTGAATTTTGTAAAGATGTTATTTAAGTATTTCACATTTACGTTATATGAAACTTTAAAGCTAGAAATTTTACAACGGGAAAATACGTTCATTATTTTCCTATTATTACATAATCTTGTTCATCTACTCGCGTTTCATAGAGTTTACTATGAGCAATTAAAGTTGCATGTAAACTATACCGAGGCCAGTTGTGTGCAGGGGCACAGACATATGACTGTAAACGCGACAGGATGTGGGTTAGATTCCCACTCGAAGAAATTAAATATTATATATATTCTACCTTATATATTTTATCTACGTTCTGTGCAAAGTGAAGCGTTGAGTTCCACCAACACGCAATGCCTCCAGAATTCGGCAGAAAATTGGGGAACGGGGAAGTTCCTCACTTTCCTCCGAATTTTGGAGGTATTGCGTGTTGAGTGGCGAAACTCAACACCGCGCTTTGCCTCAAAACCAAAGCAAAAAAATTTAAATATAATTTTAAATGAATATTTTCTCGAATGGGGATCGAACCCACAACCAGTCGGTTTTATTACTTAATTACGGTATTAATACTATATTACAATTAGAAAAAAGCAAATACATGTGCATATTAACATACATGTCAAAAATATTAAAAACTGTTATCTACTTTGAACACGTGGCAAATAAGGCCAACAAAAAGCTAAATATACCTAACATACTATGATAATAAAAAAATACGGTGAAAGTGTCAGCTTTAACTACTCTATATAAGCTTAATACAGTTAAAAAATTTTTTTTCCCAAAAACAAAATTGATTTTTTCAAATATAGTTTGAAAGTAAAACTCCATTTGTGACGAATAACGTAAACACAAACTAACCTATCAGAGCGGCAACGTCGCACACGCCTTATTCAAGAAATCTCGTCGCAGCAACTAGCGCAGGTACGCGTAGCTGACGGCGAACACTTAGCAATTCATTTTAAACACATGACATTATAAGACTCGCTTTTATTTAATTGTTATACGATTTTGATTCAAAATAATTGAACAAATGTAAATAATAATAAAAATCTTAAATAAAATTTAAAAGTGTATTCGAGAAGTATTTAAATTAATGGGAATACCACGGACTGTTAACTATCACAATGATTTTTAACTGAGGCCATCGTGAGGCAGTGGCGCAAAGGTGTGACTGTAACGCGACGGTTGTGGGTTCGATTCCCACTCGAGGAAGTGAAATATTTATTTACGTTTATATCTTCATTTTCTTCGCTCTGGTGTCGAGGCTAGGGGCGGCGTTGAGTTCTGCAATTCAACACGCAATGCCTCCAGAATTCGGCGGAAAGTGTGGAACGGAGTGTCTTAACACTAGGTTCCCTCTGCCTACCCTGCTGTATGCGGGATACAGCGTGAAGCTGAAGGGAAGAAACAGGGATTGAAAGTATGTATGGAAAAATCTTTAAATTACCACCGATTTTTATAAAATTAAAAATTTTGACTCTTAAAAATATATCATTAAATACGTGTTTCATGGTTTTTTTTGAATTCACTCTTTAAACTAAAAATAATTTCATAAATATATTTAATAAATATTGATATAGTTCAAGCGGGAGAAGCCGTCCAGGTCGGCTAGTATAATATAATATAGTGTTACGTACATGAGAATCTCATTGTTAATGTGTTAGTCACTGTCATAACTAAATACTGTTACAACAGCAGTAGATCTACGTGGGTGGTTCGCTTTATGATGCTATTAGAGTGCATGTGGTGTCAATTAGCGCTGCGTTCGCCATTACAGATCTACAATTCAATATTGTTGTGGTGAACGCGGTAAGGAGAATCAAACTACAATTTATTATGAAGAATAATTAAAATAATATTTCTTTTGTATTTACTATATCACAAGGAAAACATGTGTTGCCCATAATATAATAATTACTATATTGTTTCTTTTGTGTACAACAATTGAGGTAAAATATGTTATTTATTAATATTGAAAAATGTATATAATCTACGTATTGTTTTGAACGATTGTGTGTCAAACTAATAATTTTTCTTTTTTAGTAAGTGTTGACTCGTATTCATTAATAAAAATTGTTTATTACTTTATACAAAACCAGGTTAGAAAATAAAAAAATATATATATGAAACACTGTCACATACAAAATAAAAAAACGGTTTTGATTTGAGCTAACCTTCCTCAGCTTATCTATTAACTGACGTCAGTCAACGTCGCGATGACAGATGACAGTGACGTTTTAATGTTCTCTACGGGATCCAGATCTTCCATTTTACATTCTATTTCGCACTAGTGGAGTCTAAATGAATTGTGCATGGGATTAATTTATTGAGATTGTCGATCATATCTTAAATTTATTAACGGATTACCTTTAATATTGTTCCCAGATTGCCACTTGCCTAACTTGCTATGTGCGGGATACGGCGTAGCTGATTTGTAAATTAACGTGCACGTGCATTCACCAAGTAGTAACATGATTAATCTATGCACAATTCAATTTGGTTTCGGCAGTGCGAAATAGAATGTAAATTCCCAAACGTAGTGTCTTAACACTAGGTTCCATGTGCCTACCCTGATGTTCGCGGGATACAGCGTCAAGCTGATTTTTTTTTAATTACAAAATCTTATTTGAATACAAAGTTGCGAATATTTGTCCTTAAAGTTTATCTCTTTCTTTTTACCAATAAACTAACATACGGCATTAATTCTATTAAAAAAGTAAATTAAATTGAGATCATCTTACAATTATTACATTTATACAATTAGAACTGTAATTGTGATGTCATATAAATAATTCACACGTAATCGGCTTCCCCAGTACAAGAGAGATGGATGATCCAGCCTCGAGCTATTTGTCAATTAAATTGTATAACAAGGGTTGATATACGTTTGGCTAATTAGATACATGTTTATTATAATCTAAGAAAGTTAATTAAACGGGACTTTTCATATATATATATATATTTCATATAGATATATATATTACATATTTTGTTTCTTTGTTTGTCTAAGCGCTAAAATCTTCAGAACTAGTACTGGCCGCATTTATTTGTTTTTTATAAAAGCTAGATTCCTCCGGAGTGCTACGACCTTTATATATTAACATCAGTCTAATTCTTTATTAGCCTTACGCAACTAAATAAACATGATAATGAAATGAAGCGCGTACGCTGGAAACTGTACGCTTGTATAAATGTTATATTCAGCTTGACGCTGTATCCCGCAAATGGGTACAAATGGGTATTTTTGACCAACTTCTAATCAAAATATTAGAATTACATGAATTCTTATAAGTTATTAGTTTTAACTGTTGGACATTCTTCACAATGTTTTGTTAAGCTAAAAAACCAGAAAAGCGCGAATCGGGCTCGCCCACCGAGGGTTCCGTACAAAAATTGGTTAATCGGTAGTATATGTTATAGTGTCGAAATTCGCGTTTTTTGCCATATAAATGGCCATATCTTTTTTTTTTAAAGTAAATGTAAAAATATGTTTTTTCGTTGGTTGAATGGTTTGAATTTAATTTCAATTTCTCTAAGCGTTGCTAAGATAAAGGCTTCCTTAAAAGGTACGGAACCCTTAAAGCAGTTGAACTTAATATTCCCTCAACTTTCATTTCAAAGTATTAATGACAACTTTCTCGTCATTATTTAAAAGTCTACAAACCATACCAGGCAATCCCTCACCAACGGAAGCCAATTCAATTGAAAGCGTCGCTATCATACTTTACATCGATGTCGATTATTTATTAATGTTTGTGTGAAATAAAATTATTATACATTTCAGTTTCTCCGACGATTGCAGCGCTGTGTGCGGTCACGTCACTACTGTAAGGGTAATTGTCCATCGTATATGGAACACCACTAATTTATGTTTCTTTTTAATATAATTTTTTTATATTTTATGTTTTACTTTTTTATTATAATTTTTAAATAAAGCTTTAAAATAGTAGTGATGTCGATATAGTTTAGTATTTTTATTCGATTATTTTATTAGTAAAATAATTTAATATCTATTGCAAGTGCGAAAATCTCACAACAGATAATGGTTTATATTACTACGTAACATATGGGAGAAAGTCAACGCGATATTCCTATTCAAGGGTAAACAGCACATTTTTTCAACTTACTTCTACGCGCCACGGAACTGTGGAATGGCCTACCGACGGCAGTGTTTCCAGGTCGATATGACATGGGTACCTTCAGATAGCCCATCTATCTCCACCTTAAAACCCGACAACACAGCGCTATCTCCTTCGGTGTTGTGTTCTTCGTCCACGGGTCGTGCAACGGCATGTTAAGACTAACCTCCTTCTGCTTGTTTGAAACTGATTCAATTTTAACGACAACTTTCTGATAATAACAAGCAACGCGATATTCTCGCTTGATTCTTTCAGTGGATGTTTATCGCAACCGGTTGCGCGAGCCGTGCCGGTGGTTACTTAATTGCGTCGAATTCATTTGGCCGCACTTGCTTTGTTTGCCAATATTGGATTCCGGAAAAATAGGCTGTTTCTCGGACTCTTTTGATTGGTTATTTATAATAATTAATATTTATTACTTTGCCTTTGGGGTTGGATATTGAAGAAATAATGAAATAATGAACTAAATACTGAAGTAGAGAGGGAGCAGAGTGTCTTAACACTAGGCACTCTCTGTCTACCCTGCTACCTGCGGCAGAGAAAAAAAACAATTGTAGGGAAATATCCCTCATGTAGTAAGGAAGGCTGTGAGAACATAGTGTTAAGACACTCCGTTCCCATTAAGTCATCTTTGTTCCTAATTTTGCACGGAATTTTGGACGCATTGCGTAATGTACACCAGATCGAAGAAATGAAAATACAAATTTAAATATTTCATTTCCTTGAGTCAGAATCGAATCCACAACCCGTCGCATTTATAGTCGCACGGTTATGCTCCTGCGCTACGACTGTCCTCATTTATGTGATTGCCAAATCTGTTCAACTTTAGACACAACACAAGACAAGCATATTAATGAATTAAAAAGAAAAAAAGTATACGAAACAGGTCCCACACGGGCCTGATGTTCGTTGAAGAAATTGCCAAATTACTTAAGATTGTTGAGGGCGATCTTTCATTATGTTATAATCAAACGCAGCGGGCAGCCACGATGAACAGAGACGAGGGCTGAATAAAGAAATCAGCTGTCAGAATAACGAGTCGCAAGCGCAAGTAATTCAGTCATTCATTCTCACTTTGATCGTCCCTTCACAATTTGTCGAGGGTAACTCGGTGTATGTCACTATACTTAACGATGTTTCTCTCGACTATGGTCTTTGCGAGTATATATTTAGGGATGATTATTGCGAAAAGGGATACTTGAATCACGACGAAGGGCGATTTCAATGCACACTACATTATGTTTAAAATGACTTTTGTGCACTCTTTAGTTTCCTTTGTAATGTCCGCTTTGAGGGATTTTAGTTTTAGATGGTCGTCGGTACATCTATATTGATACTGCATTATCTGCTTGTGTCATTTGACATGAGGGAGCGTAACGTAAATACGTTTATATATTTATTTTCGGGACAAGGTATATTAAATATTAACTTATATAATATACAAAAAAATTTACATGAACCAATAAAGTATAAACAGATTAATAATATATAAGTAAAGAACAAAAATTTTAAGAACATATAAAACCCAAAAAGAGGACTATAATATAGGAAAAAGAAAAAATTGTAATGGTAACAAATTATTACCAAAAATAGATAAATTTAAAAACATGAGTATTGTATTGTGTTATAGTACATTTAATTTATTCATATTTTCAAACGCTTAGACAAAATAATTATTAAATAAACACACTTTATCAATGGAGAGAAGTAACACCTACTTCATTGTAAGTAATGGACTTTTAGTATATTAAATATCTTTAATGGTTGCTCTGCCATTGCATTGAGCATAAAATATAATTTATATGAATAAACAAAAGAAATTTTATTGCATTTGGTATGTTGCCAATTTCATACAAACTGTAGCCTCCACTGTGTCTTTTCAAATAGATAATATAAAAATATATAATTTCGTTAATATACCAATAAGCTATATTCAATTTATATGAAATTCGTGAGCGTAGTATTATTTTTTCGAGTTATTTTCCGCACGTAGGCCTGAGAGGCCGCAGAGGGTACCTGGAGACCTAGTGTTAAGACACTCTGTTCCCATTAGACACTTCTGTTTCCCACTTTCCGACGAATTCGATTTGTGATTTGAAGAGTCAATCCTAAGACCCTCCTGTGCCACTTTACGAGAGCGAGAAAAAGTAAATATAAATTATTTCCCCGAGTGGGAATCGAACCTACAACCTTTCGTATTTACAGTCACACGCTTGTACTCCTGCGTCACGACTGGCCTCTGCAGTTTAGCGTAGTGATTGTAAAAACTAACAATGGCTGGTATTAAAAAACGTCGGCTCACTCTAGTGCACAAAACAAACGCTCCTCAAAAATCGAAACTTGCTGTCACGGAAAAAGCACCCTTATATACTGTTCATATAAACATAACAATCGCATGAACTGTTGATGTATGTATCTACAAAAACATTTATATGCACACATCAAAACACGACAGAACTTTGACGTTTTTACCGCCGCAGCGAGACTAAAACTTAGCGTCTAGGGACGTTTAAGGAAAATAATAAAAAAAAAAAATTAAGTCGCTGTAAGGCTTCGGTTGTAAAATTGCATTATGCTGTTGAGACTGGGCAAAATGCATAATAAAGGTATAAAAATGAGTTTCCATTATTGTAAGCAAGTATGATAATGATAATAATAGCACCGATTTAAATTGTTAACTTATAACAAATGTAAATAAATTAAATTCTTATGTTAGAAATACATCAGAATGCTTGAACGTAGCGAGATTTGAACCCTCGCCTGCGAACCGTCCAAGTGCTTTAACCACTAAGCCATACATACATTCTCATCAAGCTACGTGAAAAATCTCATGTCCTTGTTACAACTTATTTAGGTTTTTAGCATCTTTGTAGGGAAATTTTTACAAATTTTCACTACCCAAAGATAAAATTATAATTTGGCAAGAGAAAATTCTATTTTTAACATAACATGTTAAAGAAAATGTTTAAATTTTCTTAATAATTATATTACTAACAAAGGATTTTTAAACTTTATTTTTATTCCGTGGTACGTTTAGCGTATTATATATTATATGTATATAAAAGATTTTTTTAAAAGAAATTATATAATACACGATTAGAGAGTTTAATTATTATTTTTTTTAATTATCACTTACAGTCTTATATATTATTTAATTTATATTTTGTTATTTTGAATAAAAATATATATAAAGCAGATTTTAAATCGATTATTTATATTATATACAATTATTAAATATAACAATAGGTAGTAAACACAATAATTATTTATAAACTGAAACTTATTACAATTCATATGACGACCGCCGTCAATCATTGCAATGGCGACGACACGTCCGGTGCCCGGAACTAAAAATCTTACGTATTACGTATAGATATATACTCTACCTATATGTGTATACTACAAATATTGAAATTATAGCCCTCTCTTATATATTTAGAGGTTTTTGTTTACTATTACTGACTGTATAACATTTATACTTAAAGTTAAATTATAATATATATTTGCGTAAAACCAAAGAATAAAAGTGTATATATACTATTTATTGGTGAATAGACTATAATTTTCCGAAAAAGACTTACATAAAAATCAAAACCGTATTACAGGTGCTATAATTTTGCATATACATACGACATCATCAAGCATTTGAACTGACGTTTGCCGGTTATCGCGACGGTGATGACGTCATATCCGGTCCCTAAGCACTCGTGTCATCAATTCGTACTGTTTCATACGTTTACCCATTTTTTACTTTTACTGATCACGTTACTTATTTCCCGCTTAGGTTCCCATATATTAGGTTTTTTTTATTATTTTTTAATATTGTTTATTTCATTTGACTACAGAGACGTATAAAATCTATAAACGTTATACTTTTAGTTAATATTAAAAAAATTTTTTTTGAAATATCTATTCTTTTTTGAATACATTAAATACAATTGGTTAGAATAAGATACAAAATTATTTTCTTTAATTACCACTAGGTTTCTTTTTTCGTTATTTCTCTGTTGTGTAACTAAAGAATAAAATTATAAGGTCAACGTGTCGTGGCCGCGTTGAAAACAGATATTCTGGAGTTTTACGCATTGTACAATCGGGAACAAAATAATCAAAAGTAAAATTAAATGCTAAAATCCTAAAATCAAATCTGCGCAGCTATCTACAGCAGCTACTACACACACACACACATACACTTGTCCGTACTGTACTAAGTTATTAACGCACTCATCAGTGAGTCAAGACAATGACACTGCTGTCTATGCAGAAAATTAATTTTATCTTAAACGTTTTAAGATAAAGACAAAATTATTTTTAAAAATTACTTAAATGCTAAAACTATAGATTTTATGTCGTATACGTTTTAAGAAATTTATAGTTTCCAAATTATATTTGCTTTCTTTTATATATATCATGAACATACAGAGGCAGCAGAGTGTTAAGACACTAAGTTCCCATTGCGTGTTGAGTGGCGGATGAAAGAAAATATCCCATTTCCATCACAGAGAATCAAACCCAAAACAATCGCGTTCTGAGACGCATGCTTGTTCTCCTGTCACAGCGGCCTCAAAGGATAATTAATCCTTCTCAAAACCATATCTTGATTGATTCTGCAGATTTTTGTACTGAATTTTTAACTAATTAGATTGTAAAAGATTTCTTTAGCCTGCGCTAATTAACAAGTGTCATAACAAATCAGTTCAATTCAGTTGGTGTGTACAGCCAGACAAACAGAAAGACAAAGATTTAAAATTAAAAATCATAGATTAATATTCTACAGTCTGTCATCATATCATATTGTATAATAATAAAATATCTTTATACTTTATATTACTTATATATTTTTATATTCAATGACTTTCAGGTGTAGAAGAAGCTGTGTTTTGGTGATCACTTATATTTTGTTAAGTAAGTTATTCTTCAATGTTTTCAATGACTTTTCATAAGTTAACTTACTTATGTAGAAAATTTAAAAAATAATTCTATTATAAATATTTCGTTTATTGGAATTAATTTAATAATTAATTCCTAAATAATAAAGGACTAGTAATGGACTATGTAATTGCAATACAGCAATGAGCATTTCTTTAATATTTCATATTTATTTATTTCTTCGTTTTTTATAAGAATCTCTAATAATTGTTAATATTGCTTCATTTCCATAACTATTAATTGAAACCTAAGACACGGTAGAAAACATAATAAACAAAATAAAATATAAAAGTACAATATAAAAGAGTAGCTATCGTTAAAATCCGAAAAAAAATAGCTTACATATAAAACGAATGTAGCCTGTCCACGTTCATAATATGAGTTAGCCGCATAAGCGTAGAAAAGACTGGACTATCCCATCTTCAATTCAATTTCAAACTTGTTACACGCTGAATTTCAACTAACCAGATTAAATATTACAGAATATGATATATAGAAATATGAACGCTACATTTGGAATATTTAATTCTAAGAGTCTACTTGATTGAATTTTACAGTGCGCTATGTAATCTTGTATCGTTAATTTAAATGAGAGTTTAAATTGAAATATGGAAAATAAGATTCCAGAATTTGTAGAGTTTACTCTTTATAAAACATCTATGTCACTAAATGACCTCTATGCAATAAATAACACAAAATTTGAATAGATTAATAATGAAAAAAAAAATACATACAATTTATTTTTAAGAAAGTTAATTTTCTAAACTACGATAGTTTGAGTGTAAATAGATTGTAAAGCTTAATCAGAAACTTCTATTAGGTTTATAAGAAGCTATTACTCAACGACCTACATATACGCTCGCTGAATGAAAGATGGCTCAAGCAACAATGCGAGCTCCAACATAATTGGATCGATCGGATTATACCCATACCGACCATATTTAAAGGTAAACCGGTCCTAAACCAATGTTTCGATTGTTTCATTAATGTATTATCCAAATATATGCTATAACAGCACCCGTTCGCGGCTTCGCCCGCTTTAATTACATAATTATTAATCTTCTTTTCTTTTTAAATCACGCTGTATATATACTCTGTCCTACTCCGTTCCGAACGAATTTTTAGAGGCATTGCGCAATGAGTGGCGGAGTTCAACGCCGGATTTTTGCCTAGATGCCACAGTGAAGAAATATTAATAAATAATAATTCATTCCCCTAAGAAAGAATCGAGCCCACAATCGCCGCTTTGCAATTACACCCCCTTGTGTCCCACATAAGGGCTTCATTATTCATATTAATTTCAAAACAATATCTATACTTATATTGTTGAAAAGTAAAGTTTCGGCCAAATCAATAAAACACCCATTTATAATAAGTTGGTCGAACATTCTTTAGAATAGTATAACTTTTCAATTTATAAACCGATTAACATAAAACAATCACTAAATGTTAAAGGAAGCTTGCCAAAGTATAATATTGAAAACTGTAATTAAATAAGGTTAAGAGATTTCTGAGATTAGCGCGAGCAAACGCACAAGTTAACAAACAAATTAAAAATCATTGTTTTTAACTGAAAATATAGTGTTTTCAATCAAATATTTATTTCATTTTAAAAACCATTTTTCTTATATATGTATCTTCCATGTACAGATATCGAGCCATTACGATTTTATGACAAGTATAGATTTTTACGCTATAAGCATACATATATATTATAATGTTATTAATATTATAATAATTGTATATAAAGAAACAAATAAAAGTGCCAAGAAAACAAAGAAAAAAATAAAATATCTAATTAGGAATAATTAAGTAAACTTTTTATTATGCGTAAAGTTAGCTACAGTATAAAACTCGCCTTTTAATATACAAACTTACAAAAAATAAAAAGCGGAAATCCTTTTTTCGCAAGTGTAATTGGGGCAATTAAGATATTTTCACATTTTTTTGTGTAATCTATATATAATTAACGTCGGAGTAAACGTAAAAAAAGTCCATTTTTATTTATTTACATTTTGTTTAATATTTTTTTTCCAGCTTCACGCTATGATACACGTAGCAAGGTGGGCAGCCTAGCGTTAAGACACTTCGCTCCCTATTTTCCGCCAATGCCTCCAGTATTGCGTGTTAAGGGGCTGAACTCAACGCCGCGTTTTGTCTCTTCACCAGAGTGAAGAAATGAGAAGTGAGAATGGGATCCACAACCTGTCGCATTTACAGCCACACACTTGAGCTTGTGCCAGAACGGGTCTCAAATAATACTGGACTGGTCTATGATGATAAAAAAACGTATGCTGCATATAATATTTCCATCACATAGAAAAATATTTTTTTGATACAATTTTAAAACAATATAATAGAATATAATCTAAACAAGCACAAAGTGAAGAAGGCGCGGGGTAACAAACAAAACTTAAGTCATCAAGTGAAATCCTCGCGCGGCGGAGCTTTCATTAGCATCGCGGGAAAGTTTAATGTGGTTGCCGAAAAAAAGAACAAATTATTTTATTTTATATCTACAACGTTATAAATTATACGGATTCCGGCATTCTGACAATATTAAATTCCGCTTATTTCAAGTTTTTAGTACCTACTCTTTTAAAGTTTCGAGATCTCTTGGTTATTGCAGTCCTTTCTTATTTGTACGCGTGTTGTTTCTAATTATGATTGGTTAACAATTATTGCTATGCTAGTCCAGTCGTGGCATGTGGCAAGTGGCACAAGCATGTTACTAAACGCTGCAGGTCATAGGTTTCATTCCCAGTCGACAAAATTAAATATTTAATATTTTCGCTCTGGGTAGTTCCGCCACTCAACACGCAATGGCTCCAGATATCGACACAAAATGGGAGAAAGAGTGTCTTAACACTAATTTTCCCCTGGTTACCCTGCTACAAGCGGTACATATCATGAACCTAAAAAAAATTCTAACCGAACATAATTTAATTATATTAACTGTTATTTTAACAAACTAATATAACGATATCCTAATCAGTCAAAGCGTTAATATACTATTCAGATATTGCGTAGTCTTATCGGAATGTTATCCACGTGGCTCTCAAGATGATAAAACAACTTAGTTACCTCACGATATTATATTAAACACATTTGTCGGTACTATTATATTAATTAATATATACAACACTGGTGCAGTGTTACAACTGTAAACTCGACTGGTTCTGGGTTCGATTCGCACTCGAGGAAATTAAATATTAGCGCGGCCATTCTACCATGTGTTAGCCCTGGGTTCCCTTTGCCTACCCTGCTGTGTCCGGTGTACTGCGTGAAGCTGATTATGATTATTAAATAAATAGATATTGGTTGCTTTATAAGACATAAAAGCTTATAAAAAGTTTAATGAATAATTTTACGTTTGAGTGGTGTCAAAAGTTCGCAATTTATTGTGTTAGTGGTCAAAGAAAACGTGAAAAAAAGAGGGCGCAAAATTTTAAGATTAGTTTAAATATAATTTTTAAAGACAGTTAAATAACAACATTGTGAGATTTTTTATCTATCTCGCTAATAGCAGTGTAGGCAGAGAGGACATGGGAATCTAGTGTTACGACAATTCGTATAGATAAAATACATATAAATCTATATTATGTATACAATTAAATTGTATACATAATATAGATTAAATCTTACTCTAATTTTACTTTATAAATAAGTATATTTACTAATAGTAAAATCTTACTTTATACATGAGTATATTTAAATGGAAAAAAAATACAATGTCTGTAACTTTACAGCGAAACCTATTGACCAACCGAGTCACGCTAACGACTGCCAATTCGCACTTCCCGACCGCAGTTAATTAACTCCTTTTTTACCGAGCCGCCGTACGCGTCAAATATTACGATATTGAGAACAATTTGCGCTGAAAAAAATATCTGAAGTAGATTGTGGGGAGGCGAATAAACATGCCTGCCGAAATTAGAGTTTACTTATATAGATATATTTGCCGTTCGTTAAATGCCTTAGACTAATAGAAGAATATTTTGCATTTGTAAAAAAATGACAATATGAATAAATAATAATAGATTCCCCCGAGTGTAAATCAAACCCACTACCGTCGAGTTACAATCATACACTTGTGCCTCATCGTATAAATCTGCGACATTATACATATCTTTATCCTAAAGTCAGTTTTTAAAAAGTTATTTACAAAACTATTTTAAGCAATAGTATAGTTTTATTATATATTTTATTATTCTTCGTTAAGTAGTATTATTCTTCTATTCTATTGAATCTTTTATTTGTTTGGACGCTCTAATCTCAAAAATAGACTCGACCTATAAAAAAAAATTTATCATTGAAACTTTCTTTAATTAACATTTATTAAGCAAATTGCATTTATTATTAAAATCGATAGTAATTTAATACTGTATAGAATCATACACATATTCGATAGCTAAAAAGAAAGTAATGTTACGAAATATATAAACATAAAATAACAAATAAGTAATAATAAATATTAAACTGTTTATATTATAACTAGGTTTAAATTATAAAATATTATGATATTTCTACGTAGAGTACGATACAAGTGAATGACAGGTTAAATCGACTATTCAATGTTGAATGCATATTCTGTATCGGATATTTATATTTTACTACATATTTCGACTCCATTTGTATGGCAAAAGGAAAATCTTCGTTTTCCTGTTAGGTCGAGAATTTTCTGATAGCAAAGGTACGCAAAGATTTAAATGACTGTACAATATTAAATTACTAAATGGGAAATATCTACTATAATAATATTAAAATTAATTACATCCTTTTCGTTGTGTACTTGAAGAGATAACGACTCTTTATCAGCTTTATAGGTTTAATAATTTATATTGAGTGCTCTTGGAACCAGTTAAAAATAAAAAAAATCAGCTTCACGCTGTATTCCGCACGCAATTGGGTAGGCAGAGGGAATCTAGTGTTAAGACACTCCGTTCCCCACTTTCCGCTGATTTGGCCTATAAGATTTTTCTAATTGTTAACACTAAGTAAGTATTACCTATAAATGACAGATGTTATTAAAAATTATATTAGAATAAATCTGCCACGTTCTGTTCTTTAATTATGCCGTTTAAACCTACGTCATGTATATATTAAATAACTAGACGAAAGAAAGTTCTCGAGTACTCTAGTCAAAAAAGCTTACTAATATGAGATAGTTTAACACTCACAACAAAGCTGAGGTAAAATAAATGCATAATATTTCAAAGAAACCTAAACATAAATAAAATGAATAATTACTATAAACCACAAAATGACGTGAAGAAACTTCATTGCCGCCATAGAGTTAATTGTTTGTCGTGCGAACAACCGCTGTTCGACAATATTGGCCGTTGTTCCTTGATACTAATAACGCTTATCTAAATTGTAAGACTCGTTCCGCTCGGTGCGATCAAGGGTCAGCTTATTATTTAACGATATTATATATATCGTTAAATTATTCTGCAGTCAGATACAAGCGTCCAATCGTGACAGATTGTGGGTTCGATTACCATTCGAGGAAATGAAATAAATGAAATATATTATATTATGAAGAAGGCAAGAACGCCGCGCTGAGTCAAAACGCAATTCCTCTAGAACTCGGTGGAAGTAGAGTGCCTAAACAATAGGCTCCCTCTGCCTAACCTGCTGCTGTAACATACATGATATACATAGGATACGTGGAACTGAAATAAATTAAAATATATATCGGCTCATTTTCTGATAGTAAATGTGATGCTTGTAAGATCAATCTCAATATCTACTTAGAGTGCCTATTCATTTCTGACGCAATGTCTCGAAATTAAGCTCATGTAAGCAATATCTTAATCCTAGATTCTCTCTGCCTACCTTTCTCAATACAAATGAAGATGAGAAAGAAAGTAAAATAAAAGAGGAGAAGAAAGTAATAAGAAAATATAGAGAATAAAGTAATTTACAGGTGGTTGTTAGATCGATAGACAAACTGATTTTCTAATTATGCGTTTCTTTTTCCGGATCCTTCATTTATTCATGTAACATGAAACTTTTTAAATATATTATAACATTCATGTTTTCATTTATTCGATGACAAAAGATCGTAGATCTAAGGAATAGTATGGGAAAAAAATGCAGCAAAAACGATGCATAAAAACTCGTAACTTTCGGCTTTCGATTGCGTTGACTTATAATTTTAATTTTTCCTATACCCCTTTTATATACACGACCTAAATATTTCATATGCATTTCAGTTAAATATATCTAAATGATTTTCAGATATATATTCTTGACAGATGAACGACGAAGTAGTTCATTTTGAGGCACGCAACCCTTAAAACATCCTATAATAATGTTAATTTAAATTAGAACTTTATTACTGAACTAGTATACGGAAACTTACTGTAACAGGTACATAATTATGTTCTTGCAGTTAAAAAATTGACAAGTTATAATAATTCTTAACCGTAAAGCTTAACTTCATCTAATCATTTCAAATTGACAATCAAGTAAATTAATTATGTTATTAGTTAGTTATTTTAAAAGTTAGTATAATATAAGTAATAATTGGTTTGGTCTTTGTTCACAACAACGCTTTATTGTCGTAATTGAATAATTAATTTGACGTTTAAGTCATTTGTAATACAAAACAAGGCAGCTATAAATTATATAGACATTCACTTTAAATTACATTACAAGTATTTAAGATAATATTTCATTTTTATTAGACTAAACGTAGACTGCGTATACAAGATAATTATGGTTATAAAGTTATAACGTTATTTCCCATTTGGGCAGGTAAACGCGAAACCATTTTTTTTTGTCGACAGTACACTCCTACATAGAACCTCTGATAGAAT
>JBAIZZ010000627.1:0-17226 GCA_037355905.1 Heliconius aoede | reverse complement strand
AAAATATGACAAACTGATCGTACAAAAACCGAACCAGAAAAGGTCCCGTCCTTCTTCACCAGTAGACAACCACCAACAACAAGATGAAACTAACACTCAAGCCAAGAAAAAGACCAAACCGCTACAAACACGTTCCCCTACGCGTAGGTCGAATAGTCTCGTAGTCCGTAGTCTCGGAAGGAACCTTGAAACCAAGCATGTTGAACTTTCTAGCTAACAAAAATATAATTAACACAAAACAGCGGCAAGAAACTGAAAACAGAGACAATAACTTATAACAACTAAGGCCCCGCTCTCGCACGGATTACAACAAATATTAAAACACCAAACTCAACTTCTAGAATAATAAATAAACTGTATATACTAACATACAACGTTAGAACCATGTCAACTTACGAAATACTATTGAAACTAACAGAGCATTAAAAAATATAAAATATGATATAAAATAAATTATCAATTTTAAATACATATTTCAAAAGGAAACCAAACCGTAGTTGGACATGGCGCTCACCTGGTGGTAAATTTGAAAACGAAATTGATTATATACTGTCCCACTCTTTGGAGGAGGCCTTCACCTGCGGAGGGGTCCTTGCAAATTATTAAAAATATATAAATTAAAACATAAGAAATAAGAAGATAGAGACAAGTGATATAGTGTAATTTTATAGAGGTTTAAGCTAGCTATCTTATGTGTATAACTTGCATGGAATTAAAAGGCTAATTATTTATTTATTATTGCTTTTTAAGAATGGTGACACCTACTATAAATAATATACAAACAAATATTTAACTATTAAATTTTGTTAAATATTCCAGTTCAGAGCGTCCACAGCGTCCTGTATCGACGCCACAGTTACGAGCAGTAGCAGCTCCGCAGCCCGCGCTAAGACACTCACGCACACAAGCGGACTTCCTAGAGACACAGCTATCTGATGACTCACACACGCACGCTCACAGTCACCGTCGTCACGAACATGGTAGAACGCAGGTGATTTGTATTTCCTAATATAAGAATGTATGTATATATTTAAATATGATGTTTAGTTATTATTGTTATTTTGACTTATTTATTTATTATTTGTATTATTTTAATTTTCTCGGTCTGCTAAGAAAGAGCAAGCGCAGCGTTGAGTTCCGTCCAACGCGCAATATTATAAATGTGAAAGACTTACCTTATACGAAAGAATTTATGTAAAAGATTTGCATAAATTTGCTATCATATTATAATACAATAAGTTTTAGTGGACGAAGCTGTTAATAGAGGGAAAGTTCTTATTATATTATGTTATTTACTAATAGTTATGTTATAAATGTATTGTATGTGCTTATAACTTCACCTTACAGTCATTCATACATGCATTCGCTACTGAAAACAGATAAACACAACTCGGGAACACCACGTGGTTATATTCTGAAATCTTGTGACATAGGCATATGGGTGGAGTTTGCCATGCAAGGGTGGCGGGATCGGGGGTGTCGGAGGGGCCAGTGGCGGGGTCGCGGCCGTACCGATGTTCTGCCGCCCCATAGCGGAGTCGGAGCCGCAGATGGCGTTGTTGTGCGCCGCGCCCGTCGATTGTGGGGTGCGCCGTGATGATGTTCCATTGGGTAAAGTTTTTTATTTTAAGTCGTATTGTATCCTGTATTTATGCTGAGGAATCCTAGTATTAGAGTACGCCGTTACCCAATTTATAAACAATTTGGGTGATATTGCGTAAACGCTACGTTTTGCCTTGTTACTACAACAAGAAAACGAATATATTCATTCTCTGGAAATCCCACCCACAATCGTTGTTTGCATTTTCAGTATGACGCAGTGCCGCTCTCCCCTTAAGCATCTGACGATATTAATACTATATCATCAGAATATAACGTGAAGCTAAAAAAATATCTTTAAAAGTAACTATGGGATTTTCAGTTAATCCTTTCGAGGTTGAATGTTATTAAGAAATTTGTAAATTATGTCTTTTTAGTGTGCAAAATAAAGATTTTGTTTTTATATTTAAATTTATTATGTTTATCGATATAATTTTCAGCGTACGAAATGAGTGCGGCGCAAGGACGCGCTGATCGTCTCTCATCGCTAGAATGGATTTGTGCCAGTACCAAGAACAAAGGAGTTGTTATGGTAATCATTTTAAAATTGTATTCTGTATCTGAGAAAAATGTTGGCGCTGAGCTCCGCCACTCAACACACAGTGTCTTGTCTTCTGGTGGAAAGCAGAGGACTAAGTGAGTTATTATTAATAGTAAAAGTTAAATAACTTAAAAATTAATTGACTTCTAGATTATCAAAGATACTTGGTAGTATTTGCTTCTTTGATATTCTACTATGATGACTCTATACTACAAAACATGAGTATTATGTCATAAATATGAATTTTTATTAGGGTCTTTTATGTAAACATGCCACAAAAATCACTGTCTTTTATCCATTTTTGAAATAAAATAATAAGTCACATAAATTTTTAAGTCTCGTATTTTTTTTTTGTTTTGTAAGATCTTACTTTGTCATAAACTTCACAATTGCAGGTCTACGGCAAGTAATTACGCGGTGAATTTCATACAATATAAAACGATAGCGATAAATAATTAATTAATTATGTGCTCCAAAGAACTGTACATGAAAAATGTTTAGTTATAGCACATATGTTAGCGTAGTTTTTCCGGTTTCACAACGATTCCTGGTTAAAACATAGATTATATCATATTGCTCTACAAATCTCTATATATAGTTTAGAAATTTCAAGCACTACGTAACTGTTAGAGAGGGTGTCAACTTATTTTGCAAATCCTAAATCTTGAAATCTCGGTCTAAACTATAATCATATAATCTCGAGTTTTTCCGATCATCATAGAAATAATAATTTACAAACACTATGAAAACGAAACATTAAGCAATTAGGAAAGATTCGGCCAATTAAAAAAATTATGGAACTAACATTAAAATATAGAGGGGGTTGCTCCACAACCCATAATCGGTTTAGAGTACCTTGGAAGGCTAGCCCGGATAAACAAAGAGACAGATTAAAATATTAAAAATTGTATATTTATGTTTTAGTATAGTATAAATAAGTATATGCACTTAAAACACAGTTACGTTGACATTACAGACAGACCTTTTTAATTTTATTTATATATATAGTTGTATAGAAACAGTATTTTACGCTTTACGCTATATCTAATATGCCGCATATAGCAAAGGATACAAAAAGGAATCTAGTGTTAAGACATTGTTTTCTAAACTTTCCGCGCAATTTTCAAGGCAATGCGTATTGAGTGGCGGAACTCAACGCCACTCTTTGCCTTTTTACCAAAGCGAAGAAATGAAAATATTAAATAAAATCAAATCAAGTCAGCTTCGGTAGGCATGGCGCAATGGCACAAGCGTGTGTGTGACTTTAAAAACGACAGTTGTGGGTTCAGTTCCCAATTGGGGAAATGAATTATATTATAATTTATTCATCTTTAGGGGCCAGTCGTGGCGCATTGAATTTGGATTTTCGAATAATTTTATTTGCGTAATTTCTTGCCTTATTATAAAGTTCAAAGAGTTTATTCTCATAAAGACATTACAATGCCACTTACATGAAAATATTAATACTTAGTTTCTAGTTCTAGTGGTCGTCGGATGAAGTACATAAATGCAGTATGATTTTAATAATTATCCAAAATGTATTGAGAAAGTTGGGACTTGAAACTGTAAAATGAATCTGCATTTTTTAAAAGTGAGGGTAATTTGTTGTACAGCTGTGCTCCTTCAAAAGTGATACTTTTCTTTGCGCATTTCGTTCGCGCCCTTAGCAAGATAAGTAGGCTCGGTCGGCGAAGACTACGCCCGCTTACCTGTGACTTTTTTATAAAGGAAAGATTGGTGTGGATGGTTTTGGTGACTATTTTTCTAATTATAATACATGTATTATAGATGTAAAGTTGTCTGATGTTCATGAGTTTTGTTTCCTTGTAGATTTTATCTGTAGAGGTTAGGCGCGGATACCGAAACAGTACTTTTATTATTATATATATTTTTTTTATTATATTTTTTTATTATATTTTGCCCCGATAGAGGGGAGGGCTCCACCGTGCCACAGTAAACATCGGCTCCACAATCAAAAATCTTTTTAAAAGTTATTAATGTGTATCTGGACAGTATTAAAGTGTAAAGTGATAGAAAACAGTGTAAATAATATCATTCATTGGAGAATAGGACTAAAGTGATGAAAATGACTAATAAATAAACAATTAAAGTCTGGACCTTCAACTGTATTTTTCTCTATTACTACGAGGACTTATGTGAAAAAAGTGCAATCTAACATTTTAAGTGCAAGTTTTATGCTAAGAAACTAATTAGTGTAATTTGGCTACCAAACATAACCTCATATCAGAATGATACAGCGCCATCTACTACAAGTATCATCAACTACTTCAAACATCAGCCATTAAGTTTAGTACCGGCATTCATCGATAAGATAACTACATCGGCGAACACAGTGGAAGAACGAACTACTAGAGGGCACTACTTGTACCACAACAAACCAGTCATGGACGAAATTACGAATGCTCTTAGAAACATACAAAGAGAATTAGACGATCAAAAAATAGAAATTCGAAAACTGTAAAAACTGTAAAAAAAGAATTTGAAAACTGTATACTCTGTCATACAGGATTCACAAAGGGCCTCTATGGAGTCGGCTTTCTGATAAATTTAAATCACAAAAAGAACATAGAAAGCTTTATCGGTATCTCAGATAGAGTCGCACTGTTAAATATAAATACACATGACAACAAAATGTCAATTATACAAGTGTACGCACGCACCCACAGAAGCAGCGAAAGAAGAAGAAATCGACACCTTCTACGCGGATATATATAAAGCCATGGACGCTGCACACAACACATACATAATTACGGGCGACTTTAATGCCAAAATAGGCCAACCAAGGGTCGAAGAAAAAGTGGGAATCTTTGGAGGAGGCCTTCACCCGCGGAGGGGTCCTTGCAAATTATTAAAAATATATAAATTAAAACATAAGAAACAAGAAGATAGAGACAAGTGATATAGTGTAATTTTATAGAGGTTTAAGCTAGCTATCTTATGTGTAATACTTGCATGGAATTAAAAGGCTTTTTTATTTTTTATTATTTATTATTATTATTTTGCCCCAAATTTCAATAAGGTATAGCAAGTGTGATTTGACTAGTGAGTTGTATATATTGAAACGTAATTTTCGAGGAAGACATTTCGAAATGTTATCTAGGGAACCAACTAACGATAAAAGTTTGTTTTTGATATATTCTATTTGCGGTTTCCATGTTAGGTTAGGTTAGGTTAGGTCCATCCTCAGGCCTAGATATTTTTCACATGTTTTTTGATCTAAGGGGATATTATCGATGGTTAACGGGTCATGAGGTGGTATTACTTTATTTTTAGCTTACTTATTATATAGTTATTAGTATTTTTTAACCGTTTTATAAAAAGTCCAATATGTATATTTCATTATATTTCATGTATTGTATTGATTGTTGTATTGAAGTTTCGTGCTGACTCCACCGGAGCGACAAAATTAAACATGAATTTAAATAAATATTACATTTCCTCGAGTGGGGATCGACCGTGACCAGTTGAATTGTTCACATATACCCTTTTATTCATAGACATCTACACTTTTCCAGATAATAGATGCTAACAAACCAGCAGAGGTAATCGAGGCGTTTCCGGTGACCGACAAGCATATATTATGCGTGGCGTCAGTACCGGCAGCTACCGACGAGGCCTACAGTGAACGTGAGGCCGCCCACATCGCCCCCGATGCTGCTCAGTGACCGCCCAAACTGCCATCGCCACCCAAACCCCCCTAACCGAAACCGAAGATGGAAATAAACGACACTCTGTGAGTATAGTAAGTATATAGATATACAGTGTGGTCAACGGGTCGTGGCCGTTTTGACGTAAAATTTTCTGAATGATTGTGCATTGCCTCTTCCGAAAGGAAATAATAAAAAGAAAGAAAAAATCCTTAAATAAATTTTGTGCATCTACAGCTAACTTCAGGGTGGCCACGACTCGTCCACTATATTGTAAATGATCTAACCCAGTTCATGTTGTATCCTGCACATAGCTACGTATCTAGATGTTACCTGGAAATCTAGTGTTAAGACACTCCGTTTCTCATTAAGATACTTCTGTTTTTAATTTTCCGACTTCTTGAGGTCTTGCTTGGAACTTAACGCCGCACTTTGCCTCGATACCGGATCAAGAAAACGAAAATATTTAATATTTCATTCCCCCCAGTACCTCACTTAACATTCGCAAGCTTATGTCACACTGCACAACGACGGACTCATAGTTCTACATTATATGCAATAACCGTTTTTATAATTGAATAAAAAAAGTCAATAATATATATAATTATATTTATTACAAAATTTAACAATAATTATTTATTATAAAGATCGTCGTTGCGCAATGGCAGTGTCGGACTTTAAAAGACGTGATTGTGGATTATATTCCTAATCTGGTAAAATAATTATTGTAATTTGTTCGTTCTGGGAATAAGACGAACCACGGCATTATTTGCATTATTGATCACGCATAAATGGGGGAGATACGTGTAGAATTAGGTGTCAACACTAAACTACGGACGTGGTGTGAACTAAAAACAAAACAATAAATTATTGAAATATAGATTATTCTAAAATGTTAAATATAATACATATAATTTTGAAAATATTTTATATTAAATAGCAATCGTTGTTCTGCGTCGGCAAGAGCGAGTCTACAGAGAGTCAGAGCAATGGGCTGTCTAACAACGCGGTAGAGGAAGACGGCGGCGGCGTCGTCGGCACTACAAAATATGTAAGCAAGAACGTATATACTTTCGAGACATAATATACTCATAATCTATTGGCTACATTGTTTTTTTTTTCTTTTGAGATTTCAAGAGGCCACAAAGTTTCACATCGATTTATCTTCACCTTAAGGTGAAGTTTGTTCACCTTAAGTGAGATTAATCTTAAAAATAGCTTAACCGATTAAATGCAGTGTTCACTATCTTATTTCAAGCAAGTCACCCTTAGTTTTATTTCAATGGGTTGATAAATAAAAAAGTTTTACCATTTTAAGAATGTTCGAGAAAGTTTCTATAGATAAGTATTTTATCAAATTGGCTGAAACATTAGTTTTCATTATAGGTATTTATATATATATTGTTTTTAAAATGATATTAGATATTAATATTATTAAAAAGCGTAAGTAATGCAGATAAGTAAATTAATAATGATGTAGTACAAGCGGGCGCAGTCGCTAGCGGGTCGCTAGTATATAGTATTACTGAGATTACAATGTAATTGTTTTAAATTTACAGTGACTGTGGGCAGGAGTTCACCAGAGACGGCCGTTGACGCATTTGCGCAAGAACAATCGAAGGCGGCGACTAGTGGCGGTAATGGTGGTGGTGGTACTGTCAAGGGGGCTGATGGTACTTCTAGAGATTCCCCCACAGTGATGACCATCATGTGGCTGGGAACCAAAAGCGGAAACCTTTATGTACACTCCGCCATAAATAATTACAGTCGGTGCTTGGCAAGAGTGAAACTGAACGACGCCTTCTTATCGATAGTGTGGTGCGCGTCACGTGCCGTGGTAGCACTGGCTGACGGTACCATAGCGGTGTTCTTCCGTTCGACGGACGGCAGGTGGGACTTCGCTAACTACTGGCTGGTGGTGCTCGGTGAGCCCAAGTGGTCGGTGCGGTGTCTGAGCGCCGTCGGCGGCGTCGTCTGGTGCGGGTACCGTAACCGCGTGGTCGTGGTTGAGCCGCGTTTGCACCGCGTGCTACACTCCTTGGAAGCCCACCCTCGACGCGAAAGTCAAGTTCGACAGCTGGCCGCTCATAGAGATGAGGTGTGGGTTCCCATTAAAATGGATTCAGCGCTAAGATTGTATAGCGCGAGGACATATAGTCATTTGAAAGACGTGGATATTGAGCCCTATGTAAGCAAGATGCTCGGTACCGGTAAACTGGGATTTTCGTTAGTTCGCATTACAGCACTGCTAGTCAGCTCCGGTCGTCTATGGATAGGTACGAGCAACGGTGTTGTGATATCCGTTCCGTTGTCAGACGGTGACGACGGTGCCGCCATTCCGTTGTGCTCTATGGCGCATGCGCAGCTCAGCTTCCACGGGCATAGGGAGGCTGTTACGTTTTTCGTAGCTGTATCTGGTGCTGAGTCGCCAGCGCAAGCGCAGACAATGACGCCTTCGCCGCCACCCTCGCCGGAGAGGGCAGCCCTAGCTGCGCCACCCTCGCCTGATCCTAATGCCGCCCCCACCGCCCTAGCCGCCCTACCTGCCCCAGTACCAGCCCCCGCGCCGCCCACGCTCGTAATCTCCGGTGGTGAAGGATACATCGATTTTAGAATAGGTAATTATTATTCATATATACATTATATATAATGAAATTCTGGTTTTTATTTTTTTATTGTTGTTAATACATAATCACTAGAGTTTAAAAGGGTTGAGCTATATTATATATTAGTATACACATGCGTTTTGCGCGCATCTTGCGCACACATGCTCGCGTAAACGCACGCACAAGTACTGGTGTCGTACATTTGTAAGCTGGCAGTGTTACGTCATCGTATCTTTCATTTCACTCACAGTACGGTGGACGAGTCGTGCCCTGCAGTTAGCTGATTACGCAGATCTAATTTTAGGATTTTTCTTTCTTTCTGCTGACTAATTTCTTCCCGAGCCAATAGCATTGTGAAAAAAAGAAAACGTTCAGAAAAGTTAAGTCGGTCATGACCAGTAAATGACGTCACCTACCGAAAAATGGTACATTCATTATGTGACATTACTTTTAAAATACAATATACAAACATATTCTGGGAACTGCTTTTAATTTGATAATAAATATGTGCTGTCACACTAGTTAGGAGAAGTCTGACAAAAGTAACCAGATATGATAAGTCCGGGTCAAGAACTGACGACATTTGTGTGACCTAATTTATATATTCTAATAATAGTATTAGAATATTTTTATAATTTTTTGAACGTTTTGTCAATACGTTCTATTCTTAGTTTACTATTTTCAAAGTAAATAAACAGCTTATATGAAATTCATAAAATAATTAGTAGTGTTGTAGTGTACTGTAGTAGACGTCCAGCTTATCTAACTTATTTAATCTATTCCGTTATTATATATGTATTCACGTATTTATAAACATTTGCTTTTTATATGGGTGGTAGTTTCCAGTAGGAATGACACTACTGACATTTCAATGTAACTTTACGGTACAAAATTGCTTGTAATAACCTAGATTAATCAAGATTTTCTCCTCACGTCAACTTATTTTTTTTTATTCAGTTCGAATGGAGTCCGAACCAGGCTATTTTCTTAGTTATGCTTAATATGTTGTAGTTGCCTATTAATTTTTTTGTTTGTATCTAGCAATTTTTTCACTAAAATGTAAGAAAAGATAGAGAGAGATCTCTTACATATTAGTGGAAACTAAATGTACAGTACAAACTCACTAATTCCGGCACAAAATCGAAATGTTTAAAAATATTATATTTGACGAAAATAACTGTTAGACAAATATGTTGAAACAATATTTTTAAATAAGGTCTAAATTATGTAAATCTGAAAATGCTTAGTTTTTTACGTCTGTTCTCATGCTTGTTGCAGTAACATTAGTGCACTGGTGGTAAATTATTTGACGTTCAAAAACCTAAGCATGTAACTTTTTATTTTGAGAAAAAATATATGACTTTTTATATATAATTTTGTGAACGAAGTATTTCAAGTCGATCCGATACGATACTTTCTAGTTTTAAATAGTGCCGGTATTAGTGAGATGTACTGTACTTATGTACTGAGTGTTATATATCGGTACGTTCTTACTTTGTCATTGATAACCATCAATCATGGGATCATGTCGCTTGGGGCCTCGCACTAACAGACGACACGCTAATATTTAGCTATTTAATATTTTATATGTACATGTTGTTTACAAGGATTACTTATATTCATAATAGCGAACTTGGGTACTTTTTAATATTTGTAAGTTTGTATTCTTACCACCACTACACAGGTTATTAGCTATTATCATTTCTCTAGACCACTCTGGTAAGATGATCAGTGACGTTAAGTTCCGCCATTTAAAACTGTCTCAATATCGTAATATATAGCTTAAAGGCAAAAAAATTGTGTTACAGCGGATTCAGAGCTAGACGAGAGCGCTACAGCTGAGGACAACACTTCTAGCGGCCACAGCTCGCTCGAGCGCGCCGCCCGCAGCCACCTCATAGTGTGGCAGGTGGCGTCCGCCTAGCGCCGCGCCCCCCCGCCCCTTCAGCGACCCCCGCGCCCTCGACCCCCCTCCGACGGGGACTACGTGTACGTGTGCACGAGCGACAAGCCCGCGGAGACGACTCTGGTGTATTAGCATATGGGCTTGCGGGTTGAAGTGGCAACGGACGTATTACGGTCGCGGTAGATTTCCCCCTCCCCTCCCCCCCCCATTCACCCCCTTGCGTGTTTAGCGTTTAAGTATTGAGGATTAATGCTTGGTCTCGTTGGTGCAAATTTTATAATTTATATTTCATTCATACTGAACTTAGGATTTATTTAAGTTTGTAATTTATTGTAATATTTATAAATAAAGATTATTTTTTATTGTAAGTTTAGCCTATATAACCCACTAGCACGCTTTATACGCTGCATTGTGATTTTTGGTTTTTCTTATTATTTTGGGGACCGTACAAAAATGATACCATACGAGTTTTATGTTTTGTGACCCTTTCCCGTCACATGTTGCAACTTCACACCTAGAAATTGTTAAAATATATCAGCAGTTCTGGAGTTAGTAATATCACTTATAAATCGGAATAATACATAGCATACAATTTTTGTATGCATAACATTTTGTGTAGTTTGGCTATAATTAATATAACAATAAGTTTAAGCGGGCAAAGCTACGGGTCGCTAATATATTATATTTTGAAATATCACGTCACGAAATATAGGCACTCTTGAGACACATTACTGTGACCTAATCTTTGACGTGTGACGTCACTCWTGSCCACTTATTTATTTAGATGTATTTTACTCGTGTTTGTAAGTAATTTGCTATTTATTACTATTGAAATTTTCTTTTTAATAACATTAACACACAAGGGTAGAAAAATATATGTAGTTTGAACTTGGTTGGGGTGGAACTTGCGCCTCTTGAAAACAGTCCAACCGCTACTATTAACTTCTAATTGTAAGCCAAGCTACGTCAAAATACAAGAACGTATGACTTATCGTCAAAGCGCTTGGAGAATTTCCAAAAGGTGCAGGTTCAATTCCGCTGATTTGATTTTTTTATGTTCTCTAGAAATATTTTGCGCTATTTATTTATAGTAAATGTATGAAATGTCGATGAGTCTCTAGTCAGGCGGAATAACTAGAGCCCGAGTGATATCTGCCTTAATTTAATATAACATTGTAATGTACTGTGCAACGTTAATAAACCAAGCTTATTTGACGAATGTATGACAAAATGAAATTATTAATGCTTTTTATTAATTTTAAAATTTTTGTTTGTATTTGTAATTTTTTTTTATTTGTGACTACGCTTATTTGAGGAATGTATGACAAAATGAAATTATTAATGTTTTTCACTAATTATTAATTTTTATTTGTATTTTTCATATTTTTTTTTATTTGTGGCTACTTTTTTATATAAGTATAAAAAATATGTTACTCTTACTACTATCTAGAAACTCTTACATTAGTTTTTGTGCAATAATTTCCAAATGTGTATAAATAACTATAAGCCTAACTATAAGGACTCTAGGGATATTAAGCTTTGCTCGATCAAAAAAGCTAACACTAAAATTTTGTCCTGGCGACTTCGCCCTGGTCGGGTAAGGACGGTTCTGGGTTCCAATGATACACATCTCGCGTGGGCGTTATCCACGTGATGGAGGGCGCGGGGTTGCCTCCAAACTTGCATTCTAACAACGCGTCTGTTTGTAATCTGTGCAATGTTAATGGACAACACTTAGTATCTCGAAAATTCGACGGAAAGTGAAGAAGTCAACTTCACGCTGATTCTTGTTCGACGAAAAGTGTAGAGAGTGTCATAATACTAGGTTTCTTCTGCCTACCCTGCTATATGTGGGCTAAAAAATTAAACAAAAAGGGTTTGCTGTGTACAAAAATTAAGAATCGTAATAGCACAAAAAAAACTAAACTTTCAAAACAATACGATGTACAATATTTGAAATATCGAAGAGACGACTGTGCGCCCCTCGCGAACACTGTAACAATGGAGCACTTGGCTCCTTTGATCTGCTGTGCGTCTATCCGTCCGTGCGGATCGTTCAAACTTGGCTCACCGTGAAATCGCGACAGGTCACTGCGTACATACTCGTACACTATAAGTTTTATTAAATTTTTCTATAAAATACTTGTAGGGCTTTACTTGAAACAATAAATATACTTCAATGTTTTTATTTCATTGAACGTATTTCAAATTTATCGAAGTATATTCGAACTCAATTATTTTTTATATTGGTTTATGTAACAATTATATACCTACATACATATCAGATATCAGATATTACCTTCATTTATTTTTTTTCACTTCACGCTGTATCCCGCACACAGCAGGGTAACCTAGGCAGAGGGAACCTTGGTGTTAAGGCACTCCATTCCCCACTTTCTGCCCAATTCTGGAGGCATTGCGTGTTGAGTGGCAGAACTCAACGCCGCGCTTTGCCTCGACACCAGAGCGAAGAAAAATGGAAATTTAAACGTAAATAAATATTTCACTTCCTCGAGTGGGAATCGAACCCACAACCGTCGCGTTACAGTCACCTTCTACCGCTGCGTCACGACGCCCTGTCAGATAATAACCGAATAGATGGAAACCTCAAAAGTTTTCACTTTTAATGTTTAAATTTCATCGCTTGATTCTTAATTGTAGTTTGCTTGTTAATTAAATCAGCAAGACGTGCTTGGAATTTAACCCTTTTGATTTGAAAATGTTGGAAAGAAAATATTAAAAAAAATATCAAAATAGTATATAAATACTATTTTGATATTTTTTTTAAATAAAATATAATAATAAAGCAAGAAAAATAAAGACACTTTAAAGAGGTAACTGTGCCATTAAAAAATAGGACAGGGTAACCGCTAATGGAGTAATAGGGTAAAGGTTATTTATTTTACAAAGAAATATATAAGAGCTTTTAAGCCTTCCAAAATCAAATTATTAAATGTTATCATATCATGCGATGTGATCATCCATCATCTATTTCTAGAGTAATTAGTGGATAAAGTTGATTAATTCCTTAATATATTAAAGTTGTAGGCCTCACTAAACTTTTGAGTTTTAATGAAAATTTAAAAAGCATTGAATTAAATTATTTTATGACGTTATGGCGCAGTTGAAAATAATTTCAACTCTACGAACAATAGTTGTGGGTTCAATTCCTACTTTTATAATAATGCGCACTGATCTGGTCACATAATGATTTTAAAATGACTGAATTACAAAATTTAAAGTTTTTCTAATATATATTATGAAAGATGTCCAGATTTGTTTTTTTCATCTACGTTACTTAAATATTCTGTCACTTACCTATAAAATTCACTAATTAGTAAAACTTTAGTCAATTTAATACATTTTCTGGTTTCATCATAAATTATTATTTTATATCAAAATAATAATGTTAAAAAAAAACAAGCATTTACCATTAAAAAAGTTAGGTTTTGTTTTTTAATGTGTTTGCAGCGAAGTTATAGTAATTTTTTATGCGAATATTTTTAATAATATATATATATAATAATTTCCATAGGTTTTCATTGTTTCTATTTAAAAGTGAAAGTAAAGGCAAATCTTGACAAGTATGTTTATTATAAACAATTTATTAATAATTTCTATAGTAATATAGTACTTACGCTTATAAATACAACACTAAGGAGATATATATATATATATATATATACAAAATAACGATTTGCATACAGCTTTTACATCAAATTGAGTGAGCGTTTAAACAGCTACCATCCGGGCTGTCGTAAGAAACATGAAAAAAATATTTGTTAGGAATGTGATGATTTGTTATTTAAATAAACTTTGTCTGTATTTCGAATTTAAATTGTATTTCAAAATGTTTATAAGTGTTATTTAAAGATGTGATAACTTACAAACCTAATTGGCGAGGTATGCAGAACACGGATTCAAAGAGACTAACGATAGAATAAAAAACTAATATTGAATATGTAAATTTAAGAGATTTTTAGAAGCTATGCTTGATTATTAAGTTTCTTTTTATTATAAAGATATTATAAGCTGTGTTTGGTTTGATTGTTAAGCTATTATAAGGTAATCATAATTTTGAAGTCGAATTTATCTCTTAACATAAATGATGCTAAAGTCAGTATTTTTCTTGCCGTTCACGCTGTATCCCGCATTTAAAAGGGTAGGCAGAAAGTGGGCTACGGAGTGTCTTAACACTAGGTTCCCTCTGCCTATTACATTGCTGTGTGCAGCATACAGCGTAAAGCTGATATTATCAATGACTTCTATCACGTTTTCTCATTTGACATTATTATATTTTCTCATAAAAGTATCTACGTATCATCTAAATCATGAATCATATGTAATGTGACAAGTCTTTTGTGGCAATGTGAGAATACATGAACTAATATTTATATTTTGTCGTGAGTACGTTTGTTCATTTCTTTTTTATTTTTATTTATTGTTTTACACTGTATCTGGCATAAAGCAATGTGGGCAGATGGAACGTGGGGTTATGATACTTCATTTCCCACTTTCCACGCAATTTTCGAGACATTACGTGTTCAGCAGCGTTGAGCATTGTATAGCGGAATTTAATGCCGCGGTGTTTCTTGTACCATGGCGAGGAAATAAAACAATGTATTCCCTCGAGTTGAAATCGAAACCTCAACCATCGCGTTTATAGTCAGACGCTGTTCAAAATGTCAAAAATAATGTCGAATTCAAGTCAAATAATGTCAAATTCAAGTCAAATAATGCCAACCAGCGAAGAAGTCACGCAGTGATGGAGGCAACGACGGCGCGGGCGGTCTACAGTTCCCTTACGAGTGCCTGCTTCGTAACGAAATACTTGGTGCAAAAATAGAAGAACTCCGAGGTCCTCCGAAATACTGCACAGAGGGGAACATGGTAACTTAGTGTCTTACTCCTACTAGTCCCATAAATAACACTTCCAATTTCCACTTTCTACTGAATTCTCGTGGCATATTGAGTGACCAGAGCGAGAAAAATAATAATATAAAACTTCTATTATGTAACGAAAAAAACTATTATCAAAGTACATTATTGTTTTTTTAATTATTCTGCTAAAGAATTGATAGTTTTATTAAATTTATTTAATATCTTTTCAATTTGTTTCAATATTACATTTTTAATGATAAGAGCTTATCGTATCGTATCAACATTCTTGTTATTCATAAATATAAATACAAATATATTTTTCAATAGAAAACATAGTTGCCAATCTACCGTTTTTTTTTAATAAAACCTCTTTGTATGCAGTCTATTTCATACATTTGAACAAAACATGCGTTCTACGTAAGTGGACTCGGGCAAACCAACCACTGTTGAAAATTTTTTTTTTTTTTTTTTTTTTTTTTTTTTTTTTTTTTTTTTTTTTTTATGGTAGAGGACAAGGCAAACGAGCGTTCGGGTCACCTGATGGTAAGAAGGTCGATGGAAGAATGGTAAGATGGAAGAAGATGAAGGGCACCGGGGCCCGGCATTACCTAATGCGAAACGCAGTGGCAAGAGCCACTACTTCACGCCGGTTTAAGATGCCGGGGGTGGTATTAAGTCCGGTCGAGTCTGCCCATGCGTGTTGCCATTATTGGCGACGTGACTCTTCCACACGTACTTTAGTCGCCTCTTACGACACCGACAGTACCAGGGTGATCCTATTCTAAGCCGGGACCACACGGCTATTGTTAGAACTTTGCTACAAATATTTCCTGTATTTGACTTGTATAAAAAATTTACTTTCGTTTTTATGCTCATTCCATTTTAAAGGCACAGATGATGTAGGTGAATTGTTACGAAAATTATTTTGATATTAAAGATGATAAGATTTAATCTTATAGATATGTGTAAAATAAGAAAATTTATATTACTATTTATCTGTAGATTCAAAATCCTCGAAATTGAACAAGCGATTGAACAAAGTAAAAACAATTCTAACTAAAGCCTTTCGAGTATTTCGTGCGAAATTGTTTTCAACGGATTAAAGAGGTTCATGATGTCGTACACAATAGATTTTAAGACTGTTTATACAGAATCTGTCAACCGCACGGGTGTCTCAATGGGGTTTCTTGTACCAAATATCATGTTTGTATAACAACAATGGTCTTTCCTGATGCGAATTGAGCATCGGGACTGCTCGGCTCTGCTGTTTGCTAAGATTTTAAGACTAATAGATACGTTGAATATTTAGAACTGTTTTCTGATGTCAATTTAATTTCATCAATTAAATAAACAAAAATTGTATTTTTTTTTTATTTTAAGTTAAATTTCAAAATTTCCTTTCTTGTCTTGATTTTTGTATTTATCTATTATATAAAAATTACGTATCACGTTGTATGTCCTCGACGGACTCCTAAATTAAAAACTATACAGAACAATTAAATTGTAATTAAGTAACTATTATTTCGAAACATAAAGGCTTTCATAATATTATTATATACCTACGTACTGGAAGTACGCTAACTTATAAATATAATAAAGACTGTACGTAACATAAAAAAAAGTCTTTTGTCGGTGAAGTTGACTTGACCTCATGATGTTTATGATGGCACCGCCTATGGTGATAAATTGCTACAACGAAACATGGGTATTCGGTAGGTTTTAAAATATAATTCAACATGTGTAATACATATCCTAAATATTGACTATGAAAATTCAATGAGAGTATTATAATTTCAGGACCGTTAGAGGAAGAGGGAACCTCGGTTCCCTAATTTCTGCCCAATTTTTCTTTGCGTGCTGAGTGGCAGCGGTAGTATAGTAATTATAAATTAATAAAAAAATATTATGTGGTTACCTCAGGTTCATTGGAAAAATGAATCTTATTCTTTACACCATAAGGTAGAAGTTAGAGTAATTATTAAACCAGATGTTGGTTGCGAGTTTTTGTTTGATAGCAGAAACTAT
>JBAIZZ010000626.1:0-17227 GCA_037355905.1 Heliconius aoede | reverse complement strand
TAAAGTCAATATTGTCTTCTTTATAATAATTTACACCATTTGCCAAACTGGGACTACCTAGTATAAAACCGTTAATTATCAAGGTCATTTTGTCAAGGACAACGAGGCCGACATTTAATAATGTATAAAAGAAAGAGTCAATAAAGAAATGTTTTATATTACTCAATTTGCAACGCACATGTGGCTTAGTTGATAATTATGCATAGTACAAACAATAAATGTGGGTTCAATTCTTCATTTGATAAAAAGTGATTCCTTTATTTTTATATTAATCTTTTTTTCTCAACCTGCTAAAGCCTATAAAACAGAGCGATGCAGTCACTATGATACAATCAAAACGAAAAATAAATGAATTATAAGCAAAACAAAAATGTGACTGAAAAAATTTAATAAATCGATGAAAAAAAAAAATAATAACGCTTGCGCCATCAAGACAAACGAAATATCTTTTATCAAAGTCAGCTCAATTTTATAATAATACCAGAGTAACTAAGGAACCGACACCGATACGCGATTTACACATAATCCTATTTTTGGGTTTCGACACAGTCGGGTAAAAATAATCATCCCAACGCTAGGGTCTCTAAGTATAATATGCTAATGTATGTATACAACCACTCTCTAACTTTGCCACAACGACAATCATTCAATTATAATAAGCGATTACAGGAATTAATTAATTGTAATCATATTTAATTAATATGTTTGCATAGTAATTATCATTTAGATAGGCATCTTTGTGACGCATTTATGACCTTATAAATAACATTTAAATCTGATTTTATACATGAATAACACATAAATTTGAGTTTTAATAGAATCACACTGTATCCCGCATTGCAGGGTCAGTCAGAGAAAATCCAAAGTCAAGACATTCAGTTCTCTATTTCTAGCGCGGAGTCGAGCACCGTTTCTTATCAAGTGGAGTTTATCAACTCTAGGTCTCTTCTGCTTATGCTGTTTATCTAAGGAAAGGCATCAACAAAGTTCTACACTACAACTACATATAATAAATAGTTCTTAGTGGAACTATTTGAACATATAGTATGTTTATAGAGGAAGTATAAATGAATAAAACCATAATTTATATATAACTACGCAATAAATGATACATTTTACAAGGAAAAAGTAATTTAGGCTGTTTTTGTAGTATCAAAGGGGGCCAATTACGTTCAACTCCCAAGTACAGACAATAGACGTATTTACCTCACTGTCGCTTAGTTGTATTACATTTCTATTCGGCATTCTGATTATATAAAAATGTGAATTGAAAATTATTGTGAAAATTGTTTCAGTCTGAGTTTGCGTTATAGAAATATTTTTAATAATAATATCCACAACACATAATTAAAAATCCACTTTTTAAAACAATTTTTCATTAATTTCAAGTGGAAATTGGAGTGATTTTACTTATATTTTCTTTTTGAGTGAGTGGAAATCGAACTCGTTTCAATCGCGAATTTTAAATACTTTTAAATTTAATCCCGACTTTGAACTTGAGGTTAATGCTGTTAGAACTAGCTTTTACAGTGACTCCAGGTAGTTTGGGTAGGGTACTGTAGCTGTCAGTGAGGATGTCGACGGCGCCAAGGGCGTACCTAAGTCGGGGCATTAATCGCGTCATCTGGGTTTAATAACACGCTACGCGGGCGTGTGCGTCTAGGATGCGCGTTAGGGGTCTAATCACACGCCTTCACAATGAGGAGGTTCGTGTAACAGTCTGCGCGCTCAAAGTAGCACATAGTTCTTCACGTAGTCATGAAATACTTATGATATTTATTTGCCAACGTCCATACCACGTTGAATACACCGGTTCTCGTCCGATCACCGAAGTTAAGCAACATCGGGCGCGGTCAGTACTTGGATGGGTGACCGCCTGGGAACACCGCGTGTCGTTGGCTTTTTTAATTTTGTTTTTTTGATGATGATATTTTTTTATTAATTTGTTCTTGCCAAATGTCTTTTTAAAACTACTCGCTTGATTAAATTCTACCATAAATATTTTAAAATAATCTCTTATTTGTTTTAGCTCACACAAGGACGAAAATATCGAAAATACAGTTTCTAGTGTTAAATACTTTAATTCGTTCTCTATTATTTGCATTATTCAACATTAGGCATCTTGTCTTAAGGCTACCAAATATCGCTATTTCTTTAGTCTATCGTTGAGTACCGCCACTCAACGATAGAACTTTTATATTTGATTAACACTTTTAAAAATTTTCAATATAAAGTTCAAAAATGTATTTTATATATTTTATTTTATATTTAAATATTTTTTCTAATACTAATTTACAAAAAAATCACAAAAAAGGAGTCAATATTTCTACATTAGTGTGGTCTAGGAAGATCCTAGGTTGTGTGTCGCAATGGACGAGATAACTCGAGCTATATCCTCGTGAGTCAGGCTGCTTGTGAGCGAGCGTTGGCGCTCAGCGTGGCGTCGCAGTAGGCCCCCCAACTACGCGACAGGCGGAGATCAGAGCAGTCCTCCGCCACGACTGCCTTACTACGTAGAAACGGACTCCCTGCTCTACGAGCATCGTGTGGCGTATATATGCTGCCGGTGGCAGAAAACAACGATAGCGCGATGTAGAGCTCTATTCATGTTTGTTTTGAAAAAAGGACCATATTGTTGTTATGTATACATGAGTATTTCGTTTGAGAGTTCAAGTTACTTGTTACTTTAGGTTGTTATAGTATTTATACTAAAACTATTTTAAATGTAAATTTGTAAGTTAGAAGCAGCCTCATTATTTAATTGTAACGAAAAACTGTTTTAAAAAAAAATACATACAAATTTTAGATAAAAATTTGTATGTATTTTTTTGGACCCCTTTTCAAGAATATTGCGCGGACGGAGTTATAAGAAGTATTTTTTGTTATTAAATGTGAAATTTCATATATAAAAAAAAAAACAACTAACGCATCACAAAACCAACAAAAAGTATCGAAATATGTAAATTATATATTCTTTTATAAACATATTGACTGAAAAATCGATAATTGATCCTCAGTATGATTTGCCTTAAGCAGGAATTGACTTGGCACCACAATCTTGACAGCTGCGATCGACGGTTGTGGAATAAGAAAAAGGTGTGACATAGGGTTAGAGGAAATTTGAACTCTAAGACCTAATGTTAAAGTTTATAGTGGAAATGTCAACTATTGAAAGGCTTCATAATCAAGACATTTCACGACAGTTGTGAAGAAAAAAGTTGTAATTGACCGGCTTTGCACAAGGCCGGCATCCAAGGACGTTCAAAGGTGCGAAATTCCATAATGATGCCATGCTATTTCTTGTAGCGCATGTAGAGATCTCTATATGAAATGGAATTTACTTTTGAAATACATGTTAATGTTATTGACAAAATGAACGTATTCTATGTATATTTTTTGTACGTATATAAATTGTAACTATTTTTTAGTTGTTTTTTATTATGATATTTTATTATTATTATTTTATTTTTATTATTTTTTTCTGTGATATTTTATTGGGCTAGTGAGAAATAATAAACAACGCATATTGCCTTAAATAGGTCAAGAGACAAATTTAATATTTTTTTGGGTGTAAGATTATTTATAATGCAAGCAGCAAATGTCGGATGAAGGTCATGACGGCGCAGTGAAATAATACCTGTTATCCATGTTATCTAATTAAATATCTTATTTAAAGCGTTAATATGACTAGCCCTATTTTGTCAATATACTATGATACTCAGTAATCGAAGTGACTTGTCAAACCGGACGTTGGATCGAACAAAGCAGCATCACATATTGTTTAACATCATATTGTTAAACTCAATCTTTGTTCTCGACGTATATGTGTCTACGTAGCATGTGCTTTCTATTGACTATAGAAATAAAATATTTTTAATATTGCTTTTTCTTAGATGTATGTTTTTTTAAGATCATATAGATATTAGAATGAAAAAAAATATAGATATCTAAAGAAATGGCGTTATTGGGTAGCCTCATAAGACAAGATGCCTAATGTTGAATAATGCAAATAGTAGAGAACGAATGAAATTATTTAACACTAGAAACTCTATTTTCGATATTTTCGTCCTTGACAAAATTAAAAAAGCCAACGACACGCGGTGTTCCCAGGCGGTCACCCATCCAAGTACTGACCGCGCCCGATGTTGCTTAACTTCGGTGATCGGACGAGAACCGGTGTATTCAACGTGGTATGGACGTTGGCGAATAAATATCATAAGTATTTCATGACTACTTGACGAATACTAGATTATTATAACTCTCTTTTTAATTTTAGTTAATAACATGCCTCACGCATTCCTCCATATAGCAGGTTACAGTGACACTGTACCCCTGCGCCACGTCTATTTATCTAGACAATCTATTTATATAGACATAGTTTGTTTTCACAATCTAGCCGACAGAATTATCTTTTTTAAATGAAAAATAGCATAATATTTTTTTTATATGATTATTCACGCCTTTTATCATACATATAACAGGGCATGCAGGAGAAATCTAGAGTTAAGTAAGTTAATCCAATATTCAAATTAAAGATAAATATCAAAAAACGTATACACACACGTTCTTAAACAAATACGCACGTTTAATCTGTGTTACTATGTAACATGACAAACCGGAAGCTCTAATTTGCTATCTCAATCAGTGGCGACAAAAATGGCGACTAATTACAAGCTGGTGGACATATAGATAATTTATGAGTTGATGACGTGTCGACATGTGGTAATAAAAATGCTTCTGTGTTGCAATAAATGCGAGTTCCAGGACTGGGATTTTAACATAAAATAAATTGTATTCAAAGGATATCGTAGCTCTGTAGCACAGCATTTGATTGTTTACGCGGGTTCGATTTCTACTCATAGGAATCAATTAATTGATATTTTAATTTCTGGCTCTAGTAACCTTGTTACTTGTCTTGACATAGCGATATTTTATTATTAAATAATTTAATATGGTTTAAAATTACTATTTTCTTAATATAAAATTTATAGGTGTATTCAGGACTTAGGACGCAGCCACGACGGCCTAAGTATATTTTTCACTTAGAAACTAATTCCTACGCCTCTACGCCTCTTTTCCTCGATTACTTACAAGGCCAACAAGTATAATTCTTAATTGTAGGACTATCGATATATTAATCAATTAATTATGTAGATACCTACTATATCATTTAAAAATAAACTTAATGTCTTTTTTTATAATTCTGGGAATTTTCTATAATTAAGTCTGTCTGAGAAGTAGTCGTGCTGTGAGCTCGATTCCCATTTAATGGCAATTTAATGGTGAAATTAAGTATTTTCATTTTCGCTTTATGCGGGAGAAGCTACCCACCCTGCTTTATGCGGGATAGAGTGAAAAGTTAAAAATAGAGTATTAAACAAATTAATTGAACAAGAATGTGAACAGGAAAAATCTATTAACCCTAGATAACCTCTGTACGCACAATAAATGACAGATGCGCTTGCGGAGACGTATCTGGAAAACATGAGTAATGCATGACTAACTCAAACTTGTTACATTTATTACGAATTTAAATACTCTCAATGGTATTAATTATATTTATTGCAGTTTTTCCTTATTTTTATCTATATGTATACTATAAAAGTTAAAATTCCCATATGAGTGAAATTTAGCAAAATTACCTTGAATTAATATAATAATTAGCACTCGATTCAGGATTGTATTATTTGTATTATAATGTCAGAGAGAACCCACTCGGTATTCTAGTGTTCAAACACTCCCTTCCCATTAAGATACTTCCGTTGCCCACTTTCCGTCGAAGGGACAAGGTATTGCGTGTTGACTGTCTGAACTCAATCATGGCGATGAAATTAATTAAACATTTAATTTGCTCAAGTGGTATTCGAACCCACATCACTACGTCATAACCATTAACAGCTATTTCTGTTCTCAATAGTACATAGCTATGGATATTGCGTAATATTCGGAGATGACCTTGAGACAACGTGTTACAAGAAAGAAGGGCAGATGTTTGAACTTAACATAAATTATTACAATAAAGATATCCTTGCATAGTGAGATAGTGACATAGTGAAAAAGGTCTTAACACTGGGTCTAAATGTAACCTTATATCAAACCTAAATGCTATTAATGTCAAAAGCGTTTATTATTATAAATTACGAAATTAAAGGTGATAAATAGAAACCTACGCTATTTTCATATTAAGGATTTCTACACAGAATCGACACAATAAATAATATTAAACACATTAGATAAGTACATATTTTAAATATTTGTCATTTACGCGAACACAATTTGAAGTGTATAATCAAATATGTTATTATTGGAATGCTAACAATAAAATTAGCATAGTGTATCTACATAGTAATTTAGTTTAGAAAACATGTTTAATACTTATGATTATTAAATTTGGAAATATTTACATGGCATTTTATATACGTAATTATTATTTTAATAATAATGTTATTATTTACTTTCTTTATAAATATAGATAGTGGCCGTCAACTATAAAGGCAGACCCTTCAATTGCACTATCAGTTGTCTAAACGTAAACACAATGGCTGTGGGTTCAATTCCCATTCCGGAGAATGATTATTATTTTCTCACACCAGTAACTAGACAAAGCGCGGCGTTAATTTCCACCGCTAAACACGGGCGGGATGTGTAAATTCTCTCTGACTACTCAGCTATTTGGCATAAAAAGTAAAGTTAAAAGAATAATTGTTCATTTTCTTGGCGATTATTTTTAGTTATTTAAATTAATAACATTTCGTTTCTCTATCTGCTGTACACATATGTTACAAAGAAAAAGTAGATATATAAAAATTCTCGAGGCAAAGCTATCAGTTGAACAACATTTATTGTTTTTAATTTTCAGTTATTTCAACTGTTTCTAGAACAGAACACGTGTGAAGTGTTTTCAAACGAAACCGGAAAGTTTGTAATTTAACTTTTATAAAAAAAATTACGGTATTATATCTATGAAAATTCATACATGTATACTAGCTTACACCTTACACCTGCAGCTTTGCCTCTGGAGCTTGTGGTGAGATAGAAATAACCAGGAGTTATGTAAGACACAATCTAAGTGCCCGAAACCACTCTGGCAGCAGGTACTCGTACTTCTTACATTGATACAATTAAAATGATGTAATATGCCCTAAAGTTTCCCTTTATAATTGGACTATTCATTTAAAGCAGTAATTTCTGAGATTAGCGTGCTCAACCAAACTAAAGAGGTAATTCAGCTTCAGCTTTACAATTTTTTTTATTGAACATTTGTAGATACATACAGTTTTGTGGAATATTTAGTTTAATAATAAAAAAAAAACCTAATACACTGTAATAATGAAAAATATTATTTTTCATTTAGATCAAGTTACGCTATTTATAATAATTATTATATGTTTTCATGAAATTGCAGATAAGCAATACATTATTTTAAAGTAGGTTCGTTTGGTAATGGCGGCGGTCACGGAACTACAATAGGTGCTGCACTACACATGCACTCTTATTAATGTTTTCAGTTTTGACCTAAATTATGAAATTACATTCAGTAAATTGTATTGGATTACTGTTTTACTAGATTTTTTCTTGAAATAAATAAATTTATACAATACAAACAGCTTTCTTACGTGTACCCATTAATAGGCAGGGGACGTACTGTCAAAAAATTCTGCTTTGGAGTGGCCGAATTAAACGCCGCATTTTATCTATTGGATGAAATTAATGAAAACATTTAAAATACAATCTTAATAAAGTTAGTCTAAAAATAAGTAATCTAGTTTGAATTGCAGCCACGACCATCGCAATAACAGCCTGATGATATCCCACTGGGCCACGAAAGCCTCGGCCATAAAACCTACACATGTCCAACGACAACGAAAATATTAAAAGTCTCATATAAACCTTTATAAAGCGCTGCAATATCATATTGCTTGCATTCTTCAAAATTTGTTCCGGAAAAGATTTAAAAGAATTTTCTATTAAGAAAATGAAGGTTACGAAGTGAAGATGCGCACTTAGTTTTATACTAAAAAAAATAATTGAAACCGTAAACGCGACGGTCGTCGGTTTGATTTCTACTAGGGGGAGTGAAAAATTTAACATTTTCACTCCTTGGCTCTGGCGACAAAGCATAGCGTGGCGTTTCGAGTTCCCGCTATTTATATATTTATCATATTTGATTAAATCTCATGCCTATGCTTCATTCAAAGTAGCTAAATTTAAATTTATATACTGTATATTTCTTATTATTATTATTTTTTTCATAATATATACAAAAAAATATGAGACAAAACTAGTGTCGAAAGTAGTCGACTATATTGATTGTTTTACCATTCAGTTTTATGGTGGTATGCCGAAATAGACGGATATTTTTATAACTTTACCATGTGTCCCGTATATAACAACTATAACAGCGGTAACTACTATTAAGATAATGTTACTATTAGCACGTATGTGTGTCTGTTCTTTGCAGTGAACCGATTTTCATAAATATTACTACTTTGCATTTGTATAGATACATTAATATAGTTTACGCAGGCTTTTTTGTTTTTGTATCTATATCTAATACCAAGAAAAAATATATATCTTATTTGTATTTTTGTCTTGATATCAGATCTAGAAAATAAAAATAATTCCCTCCTCCTAATAGGAAACAAGCTCACAAGTAATGTCGCGAAAATTAGACAAAACATGGTTAACGATGTGTCATACCACCGGGATCTGCCTGCGTAACCTGCTGTATGCATCACGTAGTAGGAAGCTATTTAATCTTATTTAATTTACTAGAATAACCATATCTTTATATATCTTAACGATGGTCGAACCCCATGGATCGACAAGTGAAGCTGTTATTATAAATGCCGTTGTGGATTGCCCTAATAATAGTTTGACACGCGAGCTGTAACTGTTCGCAGCAAGTGTCGCACTCAAAAAATCTATAAATAAAAATATATGTATGATATGTTCGAAGTAAAATAAAATGAGTTGGTACTATATTTATTTTAAGAGTTAACACTTCGCTCTTCCCGTCCAATTTTATGGCACTTACTTGAGTAGTGAAACTCAACACCGTGCTTTCTCCATAATAAACGAACAAAAAAAAAGCAAAATAACTCATTATATATATTCCCGATCCTTAAAGTAAGAATCGAACTAATTACTTATTAAGATCAGACACTGTCACGTCGCATGAAGGTATAAAAAAAAAACAATATTAAAATATGCCAAAAACGCTAAGGAATCCTATAATTAAGAAGCCTATGCATTGTTCACCCCCGTCACGTAGGAAAGCCCGGCAAGATAAAGTGACTCCAACCGTGAATATGAAATGAACGCATATTTTTGCCATGGCCGTACAATTTAGGGAGCCCGGAAAGTTTTCGCAAAATTATTTTGTATTATAATAAGTAAATTGCTTAGATGTAAGCATCGCTATCCTTTAATTTTAAAGAATTTTTGTTATTATAAAAATACTTTTTATTTTCTACAAAAATATATATTGTATTTAATTTTAAAACTTCACGCTGTATTCATATATAATTTTTAAGATATTGGGTATTGAATATTTATTGTAAATATATATTGGATTGTAACGCCGTGCTTTGTCATGATAAAATAATTCATTTCTCCGGAACGGAATCGAATACAAAACCGTTGTGTTTGCAGTCAGCTACCCTCAAAACTTATTCAATCATATGACCATCAAAAATTCAAAAGTGAAAGTAACTACCGCAAAGTATTTAGAAATTGAATAAACGTTTTTAACTATTCTCGACAAGTACAAAATTGCATATAATTTTGAAAGATTCACTGACTTCACTTTTTCGTTTTCACCTACAAATTACAATGGACATATTGTGAATCATATAAATGAGGGTTTACAAGAACTTTACTTAGAATGTGAATGTTATAAAAGGATAAGAATACTAATGTTAGTTCATTAACTATACATGGAAACGTAATAAAAATTTGTATGATTTATAAAAAAAAATTAAAGAAAAATATTTTAATTTTACATAAAAAAATCTATGCTCGAATTTTCATTTAAAACTTTACATTCAAACATTCGTAACAAAAAAAAATAAACAGAAAACACATAATGATTAAAATTGGTAGTGTTACGTTAATTAAAATCTTTTTTATAATATCTCTAGAACAATACATTACATTGTGTGACACTATTACAGCATACGTATAGTATACTATAGCACCTATAGTATACTATAGAAGTTATGTCACAGCGTTCATGCCGCGCTAGCGACGGAACAAAGAAAGTGCGAGCACGTTACACACGTGCGTTGCACGAGACTTTACATACAGTTAGAAAGAAAAAACAACTTATATTAAGTATTTAATTATTTTTTAGCTTTCACCTGAATTCGGCGGTAAGGAAGTGTTTGTTGTTTTTGTTAAACGTTGTGTATAGCGGAACTCAACGCCGCAGTTTGTCTACTAGAGCGGTGAAGCGAAAATAATTTAAAGGAGCTCCGAATCCACAACCGTCTAACTTATAGACAGACGCCGTCTCAATGCCGCACGACGGGCTGGAATATAAATATTCCTTTAAATAAAATTTGATCCCACTACGTTTAATTGCGCTACCCAGGCGTATTGTATGTATATTAGTAAAGTATGCAATCCAACCAATCCAACAAGTATTGACGCAATTCAAATTTTTAAAGAAAAAAATGCTAGTCTTCTTCATACTAGAATTTTATATTAAGCGAATGCCAATAAATAATTCCCTATAAAACAATATGTGGCGATAAGTTCCGCCAACTGTCATAAGTTCATTACAAAAGGTTAAGAAATCGAAAACGTAGGGAATTATTACGAAAAAAGAAAAGATTCAATAATAATTGTTTACAGTGTCACCTAAACAACTATAACAAAAGCCGTGTGTAGTCGCGCCCGCGTGACCGGTTTGGTTACGCAAGCCCCGCAAAATCGCAGACCGGTTGCAAGTGGAACGTGCTCTACAGCTCTATGTATACTAGGACGACGCATCTAATTGATTTAATATACTTCTATTTTTATTAATAAATTGTATTTTATAATTATATTTATAGGTGTAGTCGTCAGCGGCATAGTGCTTGAAACGTGGTGGTTTTAAGTTCGCTTTCCACTTGGGGGAATGAATTTAATTTACATTTTATAATAAGACAATGCGCGACGTAGAGTTTCACCACTCAGTATACAATATGAATAGGTTAGTCTGTCTATAGCAAATATAAACAGAATATGAACCTAAAAAATTATAACTTTTTGTTTGAAGAGTAATATACCCTATATTAAACAAATTACTCGACAAACCAGTTTGAAGGGAATTAGAATCACTTTGAAACGATCGAGTATTATCGCTTGACGCTTCACAAAGGCAACAGCAAATTTCGCAATCGAACAAGCGTTTAGCGACAAAGTGGTGCATTCGGGCGGTTTCAGTCACGAAACTACGAGAATTTATACATACATACATACAATGTATCTAACGTTATCAATTTATTGGATCATTTTATGGGAGAAGCAAAATTTTGTTACATGTACAAATAAAATGAAGATATATCGTCCTCCCATCAGTATTTTTAGCTTCACGCTGTATCCCGTGAATAGCAGGGTAGACGGGGGAACCTGGTGCTAAGACCCTCAGTTCCAATTAAGTCAATTCTATTCCCCACTCTCCACTGAGTTCTGGATGTGTTAAGTAGCGGAACTCATCGCCGCGATTTGCCTCGTTACCAGAGTGATAAAAAGAACATATTGAATGTTTCATTTCCACAAGTCGCACGTTTGTGCCCCTGCGCCCTACGTCTTACTTTACGCCTTGATGTATGTTTATAGATAAGTAACTGTTTTCTAGTCTATAAACATATATATTACTTAATATTAACAATAATTCAATTATAAAAGATTTTGATGACTTTATTCATTAAACCCTTTGATTTAGTTTCTTTTGAGTTTTGTATTGTAAGCAGATCGAAGAAATGATAATAATTAATGTCTCCGAGTGGCAATCGAATCCACAACCGTCATGCTTACAGCCCGATGTGTTACCACGGTGCTTCAGTACAGTTTCGTAATCAGTAAGCACATTAATCTTAGATGTGGGAAATGTGTGGCATTTTAAAAATAAAATTATAATCTAAAAAAAAAATCATACGTTTCTTAAGTAGATTTTTTAAGAGATTAAATGTATAAAAAGATATAAGATGACGATTGTTGTTCAGTAAAGTATGTAGAGCTACGTAGATATTAGTCCTCGAGAGGCCTCGAGAGCCAATAACTTATTAGGCATTTAATTTGAAATTTTCGTTTATTTAAAATCATTAGATGCGACTGTGAAATTAAGCTTTAATAGGCATTGGATTCTTAAATCTCGATCTACGAATACAGTTGCAGTGGTAATAGAGGGAACCTAGTGTTAAAGCACTCCGTTTCCTACTTCCGCCCAATTTCCGAGACGTTGTGTGTAGAGTGGTGAAATTCAACACCGCTTTTTATTTGGTTACCGGCACAAAAGAAATGAAAATAAATCGTGCCCCATGAAATTTAGTCGAATCCACAACCGTCGCATTGCGAGTCAGATGCCGTCTTACCACTTCTTAAATAATAATTTAATAAATATTTTTTTGTTTAATTTTTTTTTAATATTTATTTCAAAATCAACATATGTACAGCACTTCGTTATCATCGGTAGGATCGATATTGCATTCTGTTTGGGAGCACCGACGACATTCTTGCCACCATTCCGGGCGATCATGACTCAGCTACTCAATTAATTTAAATTGTACTGTAGTTTTATACAACTGTATTATATTATAAGATAAGAGCAATATATTATATTAAAGATTGGTGTGTTCTTTGTACGCGACTGCGACGAAGTCAAATGGAGGGTAACGATTTTAGCGTTTATTCTTGTAAGTACGTCCGTCCCTTTGTCATTGTCAAATCAAAGAACTTATTTTGATAAAACGTTGACTTTGTCTCGATAAAAGAATAGGTAATGATCAAGAACTTAATGTTATTCCCTACGTGGTATAAAAATGAGTTTCAATCTTATAAATGTAATTGTTTTCAATAATCCATAACTAAAGAATCGAAATCGTAGCATCAATATAAATATGTCCGGAGAATCGAACCTGCTGTCAATAATGAATTTGTGGTACTTTCACAGAAACTAAGCATACAACTTCAATAAACCTATCGATGGTGACGCAATATCCGGTCTATCACAGTAAGTTTTGCAGCGTACTGCTAAATTTACTTCCAGTATAATATGAATTAAACTGATTTGAATATGAATCATTAATTAATATAAATATGAAATGAGAGCCAAGTTCAAAAAAAATATAATAAAATTTAAGCTCTAAAATTTATTTATCATTCAGGCTTTATTATATTACTTATTATTTGTAAGCTATTTTATTTCCAGCTTGTGCTGGACTATTAGGTTGATATTTGGCTTGGTGCCTGGTGGTAAAAAATAGCCAAATTTAAAAATTTATATTTTATCTCAAGTGTACACAGAACTCGACACACATATACATCCCATTCTATTTTTCGGTGGAGTCGAGAACGACGCTAAACTTAGCATTTAACTTAGCTCTCATTTCACATTTGTTTTTAATAGGATATCATAACTTTTTGCAAAGAAATGAATTAAATATTAATTGAATTAAATATTAATTAAATTAATTAATCAATTAAATGACTATTTATTAATCATTAATACATTATTTTAAAAATTGATTTATTTTCCTATTTTCCTCGGTCTAACTACCATACTTATCTTGTTTTTATTTTCTTTATAGTAGTTATCAATAATTGTCACCTTAGTACCAAATATCAACTTTCTAGGTCGCCTAGAAGTAGGTTCGGTTTTTGATGAGTGAGTGAGTCAGTTGTAAAAAAGCCCATTTTTAATCGTCAACTTATAAATAACTCTTTGAGTTGAATTATTAAAATTTATATATTTGCATCAAAGGTAGTTGATATACACAAATACCTCAATATTATTATCTGAATTTAATCACTAATATAGCTATGTGATGTAGCCGAGGGACTTTAATCATATACGTAAATGTCCTTCCACTAGATACAGGTACGTCATCGCCTACGTCACAAACCAATTTCATTTCATTCCTCCTGGGAGCGTTCGCACTAACCCACGCTGTATTGAGACACAACTTAGATTTAAATAGCGGCTGTGTTATTGCAATATTTATTTAACTTTACACATATAGCAATGTAGGGAAAGGGAACCTAGTGTTAAGACACTCCGCTTCTCTCGCATCGATTGAGGGAATGAAAGTAATTCTTTTTCCCGTATGGTAATCGAATTCACACCAGGCGCGCTTACAATCCCATGATATGATGCTACATCACTACGGCCTAAGATTCATAATAAGAATTAGTGTTACTAGATATCTATGTAAAGCTTATAATTTTCTATATACAGATAAAACTATGAGGCAGCCGATATATGCATGAATGAACCCACAGCCCAAACCACTCAACCAATATTTTTTGATACTTTATAGATTAGCTCTTTACTTCTTTCAAAAGCTTAAGTATCTAATTAATTAAAATTAGAAGGGACACCCCCGAGATAAAATTGGGAATATAATTAATTTTTATGTCGAATTTCTTATATTTATTTATGAGAACGCATGGTTATGGGTGGTCAGACTGCTTGCGCGGTGTCTAAACGGCACGGGTTCAAATTCCTCTACATTTAAATTTATAAGTTATCTAAAAAAAATCTTCCTTTCCTAAGTATGAAGTAGCAATTTAAACGCCAAATCGAGGCAGTCGAGATATGAAATATTTCATTAATTGAAAATTAAAAAAAATATTATAATAGTATTATTGTGGCTATTTTTTGATTCTGAATATCCTTTCCCTGATAAAGTAAATACATAAACCAAGTCGAGTAAGATATTAACATAACAAGCCACAATCTCAAACATTCAATTTCTTAGTCACACTCATTTCAAAACAACTTCAATGTTTAATCTCCTCTGGACCACTTCGATTGTAATCTAAACCCCCAGTGCTGTTGCTAGCGATTTAATAAATCTAATCCGGTTCAATCCGGTTCAATCTGGAACCGACCGGTTTTAACTAGTTCGCATCTACACAGCACACTCCACATTTCACCAGAACAGATAGAACTCAACTCGAACGCCGGTCTATTACTTCGGATATGTTAAGTTTATTCGGCATTGAATCTGCATTCGATTGTCGTACAGCCGGCGCGGCATCCCACTTGGATATTGGAGTGCCTTAGAAATTGCCATATTGCTTAGCGAGTCGTAGTCGTAGGTATTCGGTTGATGGATACTGGATATGTGGTGATGTAACACACTTAAATGGATAAAATGTGATCGTCAATTATGCCTTTGTGATGATGTTGCAGCGTGCTTTGCAATGAGGCAGTCCTGCCGCAGTGGGACGGGACGGTGCCTGTAAACGCGATGGCTGTGGGTTCGATTCACACTCGTGAAAATTTATGATTATCATTTCTTCGCTCACGCAACAAGAGTTGTGTTCCGCTAATCTGCGTAAAATTTTGGACGGATTATTCGTTTTATAGGCCGCAAAAACAAGTTTACAAAATGAGTCATAACATACCATATATAACTCAAATGCTACACCTATGTAACTGTTGATACTTCCGGCACCTTCATCCCGAAATATGAGCTTGTACAAATAGTGCCATGAAATACGTGAAATAAAAGCTTCATAAATTTGTCTTTCCTTTAATTTATATACACTGAAAACTATTGCTATCAACTACCTATTATATATATACATAGATAAAAAAAATTAAAGTGAAAGAAATACTTAATAATGAAACAAACACCAATCCTTTATAGCAAACTTTAAAATTTTCATATCAAGCCATTTTCCAATTAACAATTTATATTAGTTCAATTTAGTTTTATAAAATGGTGAATTTCGTTCTTATCGAAGAAATAAATGAAAGTCTCAACTTGCCAACTAAAAGAGTAAAATACAAGTTCGCTTAACGTTAAGCGACCTAAAAGTTCTTGTTTTATTCAAATTTAGTTTCTTTCGATATTTAATATTTCAAAAGCTCTTCGCAATTCTTTATATCAAATGGAGAAAAGCTAAAATAAAAACCATTGTGAAAGTATAACAATATAAATGTAAAGTAAATTAAATTACTATTTAGTATATTTCTATTGTATTCCTTGAACAAAGTTGCCATTATGGCACAGTCCTTTTCCAGTCTAGCCATTGTAAGCGATAGCTAGCGGTTCAATCTCAACCGGAGAATTGATCATATTTAGCTTCACGTAGTATACACACACACTCACAGCAGATATCAACACCGCAGTTTATCTTGCCAGAGCGTGCAATCGTTCCCCCGAGTGGGGATCAAACCTAGAACTAGTCCTTTTATAGTCCAACTCGTATCTCACTGCGCCACGATAACTTAAAAACAATAGTATTAGAAATATTATTTAACACAATCACGCAGAAATCACCAGAAAATCACGTGTTCTGACTTGTTATAAATATATTAGTTAAATATAACCATTTAATAACATCCGTTTTCCTCCTCACGTTTGTTTCTCATTATATTATTAAAGTTGCTTTCATACAACGCTATATTAAATATGGTAAAAATAATCGTTGGTTGTGGGTTCATTTCCCAATGGCTTAGTCTCCTTGTTCGGGTAAGAAAACAAAGCGCGACAGTGAATTGATTAAATAAAAAAATAATTAAATTCAACATAAGGCAAGCGAAAAATAAAAATATTGTCCAGTCTAAAAGGACTTTAATTTCGTTTAATACCATATAATGGTATTACAGTACGTTACCTTTACACTCGGGTCATCTACCTAGAGCAATTTAAAGTTACCTCATGGTGTAGTGATGTCATCTATTTATGGAAATTGATTACGTCACTACGGAAAAGAAAACGGGGCGGACACGCAGTCATTTATTATAAACTAGTGGTCGCCTGCAACTCTGTCTGCGTGGATCTGATTAACCTTTCTCTACTAGTACAGTTACCACTCGTCATTGGTATCAAAAGCAGTTTTTATTATATTAATATTTAAAAATTATTGATAATTGAAGCCATGGCGCAGTGGAACCGTGTCCGTGTAAAGCATAATAGTTTTGGGTTCGATTTCCACTCACAGAAAGTGAAAAACAATGGGTTTTAACACTAGATCACAATAAACAAACACATCAAATACGGCTTAC
>JBAIZZ010000625.1:0-17289 GCA_037355905.1 Heliconius aoede | reverse complement strand
ACAAGTGTACGAGTCACCTGATGGTTAGTGATCACCGCCGCTACCACGATCACGATACCGTGTAGCACCAAACCAAATTAATATTCAGTTCCATCTGCATTCAGAATAAATTAAAAATAAACACCTTTATATAACAAACAAGGCACGTAGCTTTCATACATCTCGTAGATAAGTAATAAACCTAATTACCTAATAATATAGAAAACAAATCGCATCCCCCCTGACCTTCATTGATCCGGTTTCGTCTTAACTTAAGGACTAATTAGAGTAAATCGTAGCAACACGACGCTCTCTTATTAAACGAGGAGAGCGAACAGGAGACCAAGTTGTTTTACCAACTTTCAAATAATGACGATAATAAACTTACAGGTAAAGTTCTCCTGTCAGGATAAAGATAGGCCAGTCTGGCGCAGGGGCACAAGCGTGCGACTGTGAACGCGACGCGTTGTGGGTTGGATTCCCGCTCGAGGAAATGAAATATTTATATTTTTTTATCCTCGCGTTCAGAATTCGGTGGAAAGTAGTAAATGGAAGTGTCTTGATGGGATCGGAATATCTTAACACTGTGTTCCCATGTTTTCTTGACTTAACTTGATTAATCGAAAGATAACAGTTTTAAAATACATAATTTCATATTAAAGTAACAGAAAACATTATAATTTGAATAACTTCTATGTTAAATTCCTTTATCTTTGGTTTCGATAACGTGAAAACTACACTTGGATCGGAGCAGCAATGCTCCACGTTCAAAAATAATATATTACTATCTTTTGTATTTGCTATATATAAAATAAAAAAAACCATGATCATTTTCACATTATTTATATGCAGAAAATAACAATATTAAGATTTCTACAACAATTTAAAGCGGCCATTTCCAACAATCCAGCTTCGTTTTGAGACAAACGACACCATAAAACCAACAATAAGACGTCACTTGCATCCAGCCGGCAAGGGACATATCACGACTACGCCCAGGGTTGCCAGATGGTCAAGAAAGGATTTTGTGTGTCGTCCCGTGTCCAGTTATTTCGATTCGGTGTCCTAAAATTCATTAATATTAAAGAGATACTTAACATTAGAATTACATTTATGTATGTACGAAAGTTTACATAGTTGAAAAGATTTTCAAAAAAAAAATACCAACTAATAGTTCTAGGTATAAGCACGGCATACGCCATCTCAAATCTTAAAACTCTGATTCCGTTCGTGGCCCCAGGAATATCCCGGAAATGATAAACCTAGATATGGCAACCCTAGAAACGCCAGACGACCGTTCACTTAACTGCAAGTCCAAACACTTTGCAAAGCAAATAGCGATGTTTACTTGCTAATCTATATAAATAGAAAAAACCATCGGTGAACCTGTTTGTTTGACTTTTCAAATAAAATGGACATTTAAAAGAAAAAGTTTGCAAATTAAATAATTAGAAATTAACAATTATTTTAATTTCAAGACAGTTGTGGCGCAGAGGTAAGGTTGAGAAATAGAGATTCAACTATCTATCTAAGAACGAATGAGAGCTCAACTACGTAGCTAAAATATGCGATTCTGGAGATATGAGGTAAAGAATATTACATACATACAAAAAGAGTAATAAACTAATGAGAATAGTGCTCAACTCACACGTTGGGAACACCATAATGAAATAACAGGACAGAACGAGACGTAAATAAATTTTTAAGAATACTCTCTCAATATTTTAATATTTTATTCACAACATCTCATCTCCCAAATAAAATACGTAAAAAAAAGAACTTGAACAGTTCCAACTATCAATATTTAAAAATACTTTAGTGATAACAACTCTTACTTTCATTTAAAGATATCCAGTTAAAAAGCAATTAACGTCTGAAGAACCACTTTAGTCGACTTTGATTAAATTACAAGCTTTTTCATGCTGTCATAGTAGAGTCTGGTCACTATTATTTATATACCTACTGTTGAGAAACGACGTAGAGGCAATCTTTTTTATTTCACGCTTAACGCTCAATAACGCCGTCCAGGCGCAGGCAGGGGCACAAGCGTGTGGTTGTATCACGACGAACGTCGGTTCGATTCCCTCTCGGGAGAAACAATTCTTGCCGTCTTGTCATTATAACATTTTCATTTCTTCACTTTCGTAGAAACAACAAGAAAGTGTTCTTCATATAACGAGAGATCGGCGAATTGGTTTTGTGATTAACTGTCACGCCCGAAAGGCCGTAATAAAAGCGTCGAGTTCCACCTCTCATCCAGCAATGTCTTCAAAATTGAACGACTATACAAACGATGAAACCAACTGCACTGTGGTGGAAGCCACCTTGAGCACTTAGAATGTATCATATGACAAAATTCTTAGAAGTTTCCTTTTCTTCGTGAGCGGCGGTAAAGTTAGTACCAATAAAAAAAAGGCATATACTACAAAATGGCTATAAACCAACATAAGCATCTTCACGTCGTATATTATATTTCCAAGACTAAATACAATCGTCGGATTTAAACGAAACACGCGTTAACCCTTCCTTGCACGTACATATGTGTACGCGTAAATGGCAAAGTGAAAGATTTTTATCTCGAAAAAGCTACATGAATGATGACCGCGTTCATTCAGTTCCTAGTGTCAAGACAACTACATCACGTGCTGAGTGTTGAAACCTCTAACCTCCTCATTCCCCGTTTTTCAGTCATTCAGTAACAGATACAATTCTATAAACATTAGCTACAAACAAATTCAGATTGCCAATTTATGTATTGGTTCCTTTGCTTACATCTACTAAACCGAAAAAATATTACATTTATCGTGTACGACGCAACGCATCAAAAATTATTTATTATTGAGGAAAAAGAACTCCTTTGACTCCGACGAGCGGCGTCTTCCTTCTATTTTTGGTAAACACATCAAAAGTCATAAACAATTATGAGATTGATTTTGTTCACATATTTATAAGATAGTTTATATGTATTCAAAAATATTTTTATAATTCATCTTATGTTCTACCTGAAAGAAGCAGTGGTTTATGCTAAAAATATATCCGTCACGTAGAATTCCGCTACGACAATATAAATCCCCGTGATATTTCAATTTCTGGGCCACTAAGAACAATAAAAGGAAACGAATGTACGTCATTTATAAAATAAAATACTCTTGTGACAGCGGTGGTTTGAGACACAGTTGTAACGATAAACTTTATATACATATCTACAAGGGTGGTAGATAATACTTGCAAGTAAAATAGTTAAAATTTCATATATTATTAAGCATAATTAATATCTGAAATACTTGTTGTGCATGTTACTTGTGGGTTTGATTCCCACGACGACGAGGTATTCTATTGAAGTTTTGGCTGTAGTGTAACTTAAGTTTGTCAACTTTTGTTACTATAAGTTATAGGTACTTCCCTTTGATCTACAATCCTGAAATAAGTTCATAATCCTCGGTGGGTGAGTCTGACTCGCGCTTGACCGAGTTTTAGTATTTGTTGTTACAACGGCAACAGAAATACATAATCTGTTTAAATTTTAACTGTCTAACTATCACTGTTTGCGAAATACAGCCAAGTGACAGACATACAGACAGCGGAGTATTAGAAATTGCAATAATTTAAATGTATTTTCTTATTATAAATCTAGAACACAATTTGGCCGGTTCGCTAGTTTGTCACAAATGGCATCAAAAAGACGTTATAAATTACATAAATTAGATTTAAATCGCCGATTTTAACCTCCTTTTGCCAAATACGATTTGTGCTTTAGAGCGGAATTCAAGCTTTACAGAATTACATTATTATTAGAATTCTAGACACAAATTGGAAGGTTGTGTTTGACTCATAATATATTTCACTAGTGATGTGCTCTGGCCTTGAATCACTTCAAAATATTACTTTTATATGTCTCCTTGGGGAGTGCAGTGGAGCACTAAGGAAACTTTTGTTGTTCAGACACTCAGCTGCCCATTCACCGCCGAGATATTGTTTGACAGTTTTGAAGACATCGTTGAGAGGCGGAACTCAACGCTGTGATATGGCATCCGAGTATGAAAGTGAATAAAATTCATGACACCGAGTGAGAATTTAACCCATAGCTGTGGCGTTCACAATAAGACCACACGACGGGCTCTCTTATGGAAAATGGTAATATTTATTAAGAATTCTATATCATCTTCGGCTTCTTGCATTTCCATCACTCGTCACGCAATGCCTCGAAAGTTCGGCAAAAAGTGTCTTGTAAGTAATACTAGGTTATTTTAAAAAGATGTTTATTATTTAATAATTCGTGTATTTGTCATTGCTAGACAGCACGCAAACGGAGAACGAAGAGTGTTGACGCTAAGTTCTCTCTGCCTAGTGTTGCTATTTGAGAGATTAACCGTTAGAATAAGAAATAAAATTAAAAAATATATATTTCTTCTTTTCCAATTGAACTGTTGACATCAATTCAGAACGACTACGCTAATTATAATCCGTTCTGAAGCTATTTATATAGCAGCTGCATCGATACTGAAATACAGTTTTATTGTTCTTTGAGAGTGGCATTAAAATATACGTTTTCTAAAAATAAATTAATTAATTTTGCTCAATAATGTTATTTTAAATTAAATATTTTGCTTAATCTCTTGCAAATATTCATACACTACTATATGCTGGGTTGGTATGCGGAACTTAACGCCGCACCCTATCTGACCAAACCACCGTGTGTTAATGGATTTTGTAGAAATTACCTTTTTTGTTTAGTCCATTGATTTTTAGGCTTTGCAAACAAAACAACGTATTATTTGGATAGTTTAAAACTTAAAGGCTATTTGTTATACGGTTATTACACGGCTAAAAAAAAATTTCTTAATTTTTTCCGCTTAGCAGAGTGTCAGGATACTCCGTTCCCCAAGCACCGCCCTATCGTCACAAAATTACTGATGAGCAGAGGAACGTAACCCCGCTCCTTGTGGTAGAACAAAATTGGGGAAATGAAAATAATTTTAATGTTATAATACATTCACGCATTTTAAAAGGGTAGTTAAACATTTATAATATATTTTTGGAGCTGGCTAGACTTGGCGCTTTTATAATGTTTATAATACGATTGTTTGTGTGAACGCTTTTACAACATTAGTGTGTCATCTGTTACAACAGTAAGACGTGGAACGTGGTCGATGCTAGATTTCTAGCAATAGCGGTTTGTGTTGATAGGAGACGAAAGAGGAAATAAAAATATACAGAGTGCAGCCTCTGAATGAACAAACATATATAAAAGTGCAGTTTGTAAAAAGTATAAAACTTTAGAAGAACCATTTTTAGAAATTGCTGGGAACATTGGGATTTCTATTTTTCTTTTCATTGACAGAGTATTCCAAGTTCTGGAACAGATTTGTGGTAACCACATGAAGCACAAAGAAGTGCTTTGTATCTTTGATACCGACTTGGCTTTACTCATCAGATGATCATGTAAATGACAGTTATTTGATACGTAACTGGTGACAAAATAAATAGATTTTTCTTAGTGGTAATGATATGTCAATAATCAGCCACTCGAATTAAGACTTATATAATATATATATAGCTTCAAGCACAATATTAAACCATTTGTATTGAGGGCTTGACATAAAAAGCCATGGGCTATAACAGTATTATTTACAAATTATTACAAAATACGCGGTAGGGAAAATTACGGTCTACTTTTTTACAACACAAAATGTAAATCAAGGACTATGCAAATTGAGAGGAAAAGAGCCATGAGAGTATAATTCGAGGGTTTCTCCAAAAATCTTCACAAAATGTTGTTCTTGATATCTACAAAATTTCGCTTTGAACATCCATTCTTTTAAATAAGAAAAATAAAAACATAACCCTAATGCTAGCGCGGCGCCGTCGGTGAGAAGCTGACTGTTGACGTGTTGAGTGTGGGAACTCAACGCCACTCTTTGCCCCAACACCAGAGCGAAGAAAATGAAAATATCAATTTAAATAAATATATAACTTCTTCGAGTGAGGATCGAAGCCACAACCGCCGCATTACAATCACACCCTTGTGGCGCTGCGTCACTACGGCCTCATACATATTATATTAGTAATTCTGGTATATTTCAATAGTTTGTGTTTTCATTATATTCTTTCATTATACTATTTATATATATAACGTATATATTACAAGCGAAGGCTATTCTAGACTAAGCCTGAAAGTCTTAGACCTAAGTCGTTGTTAATAATTCAATATAAAACGGCAACCTCTTCATTGAAACTAACATAATAACTACACGACGAGCAGGAAATCGTATAACCCTTTAACAATATATATAATAATAATACATTTAAGCCATTCGTGGCGCAGAGGCACAAGGGTGTAACTGTAACGCAAAGGTTGTAGGTTCGATCCCCACTTGAGGAAATGCTTAACATTTAACATTTTCATTTCCTCAATAAAGAATCAAAATATTAAATTCTGAAATATTTAATATTTTCATTACTTCGCTCTGGCACCAAGACAAAAAAAAGTCAGGCGATGAATTCCGCCATACAACACGCAATTCCTCGATCAATTCGGCGGAAGTGCAGAACGGAGTGTCTTAACACTAGGTTCCCTCTGAAGCGGAAAAAAAAAAGTTCATACATACACCTAATACAAATATATATATATATATATATATATATATTAATATCTCCCTAAATTCATAATGTTAATCCTAGTGAACTCACCTACAATATCGATTTCACATTTTCCGGTTATGGAGCCTAAGACGGCATCAATGGATCAATCATTCATTCAATTACTAATTCAATCTATCAATGATCCATCGAGAAGAAAAAAAGAGAGGTAAGAGAACACAATAATATATCAACTTTGTACAATAAGTAGCACTCTCCGCAAGTGCCGACTTGACATATGAAGATAGCAAAAATCAATAACCAATTATACTGAACGCCTTCGTGAAGAATTTGACGGATGGTTTTCTACAGTCAATTTTTTCATGCAAAATAATGGATAGGAAGAGAAAACAAAAGCGTTCTTACTAGAAATAGCCGGGTAACAGCGAAGAAATTGAAGGTTCCCAAAGAAGAGAAGTTCGTTCAACTGCTAATAAATCATGTAATATGTATGTATTGGTCAAAAAATTGTATATTAATAATTATTAACTTACTACTTGTCCTGGTTTTATTTGAAGAAAAATACGAATTACTATTACTTAGCACAAAGCTCCCGTACATAATATAAGGATATGTTAAGATTATTTTAAGATATTTTAAGACTTAACGATTAATTTAACAAATTGCCAAATTCTATACGTAATATTAAAAATTTACAACGAAAATGTATGAACAAGCTGTATAGCTTTTCGGAAGCTCCCCTTACTTAAGTTGCTGTATCTAATATTAAAATTGTTTCTCCCCAGTGGGCCTCATTTAATAACGTTTCGAATAATTGTGCATCTCGCATATTTGATCGAGCTTCGACTTAAGAATTTCATCCAATTAAAAGTTGAATGGTAAAATCTGTTTTATTTATTTCAGAGGGCAGTAGTGGCTTTGTGGTTTTATGTGGGTTTTATTCCTGTTTGAAATGAAAACTTAAATATTAGCATTTCCACCAAATTCTGGAGATATTGGGTTCAAATACGTCTTGCTTCGCTACAAGGGCGAGGAAATGTAAATATTAAATTCAATTTCAACTTATCACATTTACACTAAAACAACTGAGCGTGTTATTATTTTTGATCATTAAGTAATTTTTGGTTTTTCTTTTCTCTTTTCTTTTAAGAGAAAGCAAGAAAAAACGACAAAATTCTACAAAAAATAATTATCGAACTTAAGACCACTATTTTAGAATAACATTTAAACACTAAACTGGATACAAAGTGTATCAAACCAATTAATTCCCAAGTGGCGTTTAACTTCCACTAGAAGTGTGACTGGAGGGTAAACGGAACACAAACAAAACTATCTTGAGCAGATTTCCCTTTGGAAACAGATAAGGAGGACTAAATGGCTGTGTAAGAGGCCGTCGTTGCACAGTAGTAGCACCCTCTGCCTACCCTGCTGTGTGCGTGTTACAGTGTGAAGTTAACAAAACTTAAAATAAAGAAAGTTATTTTTAATTAAATCAATTTTTATGCTACATAGCAGCGAAGTCAATAAGAAAATATTTTCCGTTCAAATAATAAATAGAAATATTCCGTATTGAGTAGTGAAACCAGGGATATATAAATAAATGTGAATTGAATCTATAACCACCGTCACATTGGCCGAATACAACACAAATGCCTCAGCGAATAGTGTCTTAACATAAACTCTTCAGTGTAGAGTGTTAAATACGAAAAAAATAACGTACAGTTAACAAAAAAAATACAATACAAGAAAAAGAAATTAAAAAGAAGTTTCATATTAAATTTTATTTGTCGCTTTCCGGAGATTTTTACTTATATCTCGGATGAGATATATTATAGAATAAATCCATGTAACCGTACAGATCTTGTAAGAGATTTAAAGCAAGCTTTTCCGTCTATTTGAACTTAGAAAACTTAATGTGACCTATTTTTCGTAGTTTAAGTATCCTATATGTATCCTATATGTATCCTGCATGTTATATATCTTGTATTTAGGTGCATATTAGACTCAAATGGATTTGTATACGTTTGTATTAATGTATAAATACATAAATATTCTTTACAGAGTATTATTTCTTTTTTAAGCTTCACGCTGTATGGCGTACATAGCAGGATATGCAGAAGAATCCAGGGAACTCGGTGCTAAGACACTCCCATTATATTAAGACAGTTCTGTTCTCCATCCTTTTCGCCGAATTCTAAAGTCTTCTACAAATATTACAAAGCTGGAGTGTTTGTTTGGACGATTGCACTAATCTCAGGAACAACTTCGACTCGTATTGACAAATTCTTAATCTCCATGTACCGAAGAAGGTTATATACAGTTATAGGTTATATTACATCACGTTAACCGTTTCTATGTAACTCATGTGTATTCAGAATTGGAATTTGCTCTTTGAATACACGCTGAGCCGTGCGTACTATGCGAGCAAAATCTTAGGTCCTCCTACTAGCATTGCGAATGTCAAAGTTTGTGAAATTGGACAAAAACTAGTAAACAAATTAAATGAAATTTTACAGTAATATAGCTTAGACATTAGAGTAACACAGGCTAAAATTATATTTTGTTATAATAAAACAATAAGTTTAAGCGGAGCCGAAAGCCGCGGGTGGGTCGCTTTATAGCTTATATAAGGTCCCTTCCTCACGCGGCACATGCGTTAATGTCTTAAAGTACGCAACGGATTTTATTCTTATTTTTTCTACTGAATATAGTGATTCAAAAGAAATGTTTATTTATTATGTATATTTTGTATATATGAATATTACATTACAATACGGCGACAGAATATACAAAAAAATATTGTTTTTAATTACACGTTGCTTTTTTTAAACGCATATTGCAGGATATGCAGAGGGAACCTAGAGTTAAGACACTTCGTTTCCCTCTTTCTGCTCTGTTTTCAAGACATTGTGTGTATTTTGTCCCGTTACCAGAAATTAGAAATGAAAATAACTAATTTAGATTCATTCATTTTGAAATATGTTGTCCCCCTACTAAGTGAGGGAAACAGTTTGAAGCCAAATAGACTATTATATTAGTCGATATGCGCGTAATATATATCTAAAACATGTGATTAACTAAAAATTTATTACTAGATACGTCTAATAAAGAATATATATATACAGCTTTTGGACTCCAAATTCATACTTTACCATAATTAATTCGCAATTTTACACTTCTAATGTACCCAAGTTACAAGAACTTATTTTGAAATGGATATTTTAATTAAAATAAAAATCCATTTTAACATAAAAGTTTTTTTTTAGCTTCACGCTGTATCGTACACATATTAGATGTGGCAGAGGGAACTTAAGAACCTAGTGTTAAGACACTCCATTCCCATTAAGACACCTAATATATTATGTTCTCTACATCCTCGTTACCACAGATTGGTTGATGCGAAAAAGTATGAATTTGCCTATATCTCTGTTTAAAGTTCTGACAAATTACTTTTATTAAAAAATAATAATAATAATAGCATATTATTAATAATGACAAAAAAATATTAATAAATGAATTTATAATGTTTAATTGGTCCTTCTACATACACCTTAATTGAATTTTGCCATGATCATTTGTAACCTAGAAAATAGTGAATAAATCATATTAAATATTCAATAATGGCCGTCCGTGCGTATATTTTATTGTTTGAGTTAATACCTATTAGGCTACCGTACTCAAATCATTTATTACATACAAACGCAAGGTTGTTACGTCAATTGTAATTATGTCAAACTCAAATTAAGTTTAATATTAGACGGAGAACCGAGTGTTTTAACACTAGCTTCTTTTTAAGCTATTCTATTTCAAAGATGTAGGTAAAGTTAAGACACTTTCGTGAATTCAGTGATGTAACTCTGCACCTGCGATTCATCCTGATACCAGAGCGTAAAAATAAAAATTTTTCGTTCCCCTGAGTGGGAATCGAACACAGAACCTTCCAGCTTACATTCGTATGCTATGGTATTGCACCACGAAAGCCTCAATTTTATTCATATTTAATATTAAAACTAAAACTTTACTATAGTTATTGAAATTATTTATATTAACTTTTCTTACATTTTCTTTACTTACGACATAAAGAATAGAAAAACTAAACAATACTATAACACATTTTTATATTTTTTTTTATATAAAAAAAGGGATTTGTAATTTAAAAAATCTTTAAAGGTGAACTGAACATGGATTTACTGTTTATATTTCATGAAAGTATTTACATACATATAACAAAAAAATTGCATCAAGTTACATTTATTAATTAAAATAAAGTTGTTAATTATAAATGCAATTCTTATACAAAACTGTATAATAAAAATTTTACACTAACTTTTACTGAAAAAAATTTTTTTTGTTCATTTCGCAACCAATAGAATACATATACATATACTCGTATATGCCTTACGCTTTTTTATTGAGAACTTTATAAAAACCCTGTTTAATAAAAAATAAATAAAAACTCTCTTATAATTATAATATATATATATAAATATAACAATATTAATTAAAAAAAACTCACAAAAAAAATCCAAGTTAGCCCCCAACAACTGTGCAACTCACGCAAAACCAAATCGGTTACATCTCACACCACAAACATCGAAAAACTCAAAATCGAAGACGACTTTATTTATTGTTCATTTAAAAACGTACATTTTCATTTATGTTTATTAATTAATTTTCGTTGTTGGTTTCGTTAAGAGGGTGTGTACAAGCGTCCGCATCGTACGGCGGCAAAGCGCGAACTGGCGGAGTCGGCGCCCTGGCGTCTCGTGCTGTCCAGGTGTAACCCCCGCCCTGACGAATAGTATCTATCTGGTCTATATATGTGTTCTGTGTATCCTTTTGATGGTTTTTGTGGAATTTGGACTTTCTGGCCGTTTTTTATTAGATTTGTTTGATGTTTAAGTTATATTGTAAGTTGTTTTAGAGATGTTAGAGGTTGTCGTGATGTAGGGGCACGAGCGTGTAATTGTAAATGCAACGGTTGTAGATTCAGTTCCGATTAAGGGAAATAACTTAATATTTTTATTTTATCGTTGTAGTAACGAAGCATAGAGCCGCGTCGAGTTCTGCCACTTAAGATGTCTTAAGATCCATTGCCTCCAGAATTCGGTGGAAAATGGGAAACAAATGGGTTTAACCCTAAGTTCCCTCAGTGTACGTAGCTGTGTCATAGCAGCATACAGCATGTTACTAAAAAAAATTTAAAATATTTTGTCAATTTGCACAACTAGTTCCTGAGCCAAATTTTGGCCAAACAAAGTGTACAGTTTTGTAGTAAACTGATACAGAAGCTTCATTATGTTTGTTTTTTTAACAAATTAAGTCATGAGACAGACACTCTGGTCGATGTATTGAATTTTTAAAATCTATTCTGGCTCGTCAGCTATGTATATCTCTTTTACATGTACACCTATGGCCCCATATAAAACTGGTTAATGATAATCAGCTCACTGTCGGGGACCCTTTTGAAAATATGCAAAATAAGCTAAAGCATCTACATACAGCACCTACAGTACACTAGGGACGTGTCCCTACTCTCTACACGTCTCTATAAAAGTAAGTTTACATTGTTAGTTAGAAAATTTTAAGTTATATTTCATTTAAGTTATATATGCACTATGCATCTGCGTGTAAACACGTGATGTTTTCAAAATTCAGCGTAAAGTGGAGAACAGAAGTGCGTTAGTGGACATTCCTTTTCCACACACTTCCTGGATTCCCTCTCTCTACCTTGCTATGTGTGAGATACAGCGAGATGCTTTAAAAATAATCAGTATAATTTACATAATGTGTAGCAGAAACCGGAGATGATGAGAATTTCCTTTTAACGTCACAATAATTTGTACATGAGAATATTATAAATTATAATATTTATTTTATGTGTGTATATTTTTGTAGTGTCATTATAACTTTATATTGTTATTAATATGATGTACAGGCCAAGTATACTAAGACTTTGAAATACCAATAAGCGTGACAAATGGAAAGACCCTACATAGAGCGGTGAAGACCCCATCCTTGATCACTAAAGGACCGACTGGAAGGAGAGAAAGAGATAGCAGAGTAGGCATCTGAAACCTAGTGTGTGTTACCCACTTTTCATCTAATTTCTTTGATATTGCATATTGATTGGCGTAACTTAACGCCGCGTTACGTCCCGCAGAGCGAAATGAAAATAAACAAATCCTAAGTGGATGTTGTTTACATGTTGGATTGATTTATAAAGAAAATCAAGTGATCCTCATGCCGTGTTTACATTTGATATTTCAAACAAAATAAGAGCAGCAACAGTATAAATGCACAACCGGGTCATCCAAAAATATGTCGCGGTGACACATTGCGTTTTGAAAAATTCCTAAAAAGAAATCCGAAAAAAATTCGAGAGTTTCGATTGAAAAATGAAAAGGAAACGGAGTTTGCTTATCGATCAACCAATCATATATTAGTATGAATCAAATAATGCTATATTACATTAGATTTTTTTTTTATATTTTAACTAAATCTACTAAATTCTCTGTCCGTAGGTATATTATTTTCAATTATTATTACAAAAAAATATTTGATGTACAATAAGTTTTACTAGTTAAAAGAAGCTTAAAACATAATTATCTAAATATTTTATTCCGAAGGGAGTATCTGAATATTTGTGTTGTCGTTTTCTAAGTTATTATTTATTTTGCGGCGTTGAGTTCCGCCTCTTGCAATGCCTCCAGAATATGGCAGAAAGTAGAGGATGGAAGTGCCCTAATGGGAACGGAGTGTCTTAACTAGATTATAACACTAAATAAAATAAACTAGAAAATTTTTAAATATTTTTACATTTCTTTAACCTTTATCTTCAGCTATTATATGCGTAATTATAACAGAAAAACTGCCAACAAAAATAAAACACTAATGATATATAAACATTCAAGAAAATGTCTTTGACCGTGTTTAGTCGGAGTCCACTTAACCGTGACCCGGGGTCTAATATGAGAACAAGTACTGCGGATGTGAGATGTGAACTTCAGCAAAGAGATGTTTTTTTTTATAGAACTTTACCATTAAGCTTTTTTTTTACTTAAAGCTTGTTGGTATGGTAAACAAGAGGCCAGTCGTAGCAGAGGGATTAGCGTGCGATTGTAACGGGTTGTGGGTTCGATTCTTGACTAAAATATTTCATATTTTCGTTTCCTCGCTTTAACAATGAGGCAAAGCGCGAAGTTAGGTTCCACCACTCAATATGCAATGTCTAATTTCATAATTATAAGTCCACGGTAAGTACCTTCTTATTACGCGGTGAAGTTCATACAAAATACAGCACAAGCGACGCATAAATGCTCGTATTTGTGATTGCATTGAAGTTTGATTATTTTTTGTTCTCCAAGGAGCCGTCGAATATATATCGAAGTATTTGATAATAACTATCTCAAGATAAATGCTTTTAATAGAGCATTTATTGACACACTTAACCGCGATGTGATCCTATAAGGGTCCTATTTACCTTTCAAGGTACGGAACCGAAAAAAACAAAAATCTTATAGTCAAATCCGCGCAGTCATATACAGCTAGCTCCCAGGCGGCCACAACAAAGCAAAAAATACTCACGTCCTTCTCCTTGGCGTAGTACAGTGTGCGTCCGCGCAGCTTGAAGTACCTGCGCTGCCATCGCTGAAAGCTTCTCGTCTGCTTCATCAAGTACCCTTCTTTGACCACTGGCTGTAAAGAAAAAAGAATAAAAGATATTTATTTTTTTATGAGGCCAGCCTAGAATTCAGCGGAAATTGGGGAATGGAGTATCTTAACACTAGGTTCCATCTGCCTACCCTGCTGTGTGTGAAAATCTAATTTTAATTTTTTTAATCCTAATAGATTCAGGTTGTATTTCGCAGGCAAAGAAAATCTTATGTTACGTCTTCGACCTGTTTCCTGTTTTTTGCAATTTTCCGGCGAGGAACTAACCTACATATGTACAAGACGACACAACTTAATGAGAACATAAATAATAACTTAACATCTGTGACCCGAATACAGCCAGCCACTAGGTGCTTAGAATGTGAAATGAAAAGCCTGGCTTAGGTGAGAGAGATCGGCGAAAAATGGATATAAAAATATATAAAATGGTATTTTACTTAAACAAATAGCATTTGTAAATGTTATTATAAAAATAAACGTAACGTTGGCATAATATTTAGTAATTTTGCCATTTTTATCTTTTATTACAAGCACTTTTAGAAATATTGTAACGGAAATTTTGTAAAAGTGTCAACATTAATAAGCATTATGAGGGTGAGATAAAGGTTTTGATATAAAGGCAGACGGCAGTCATTGAGTCGAGGAGAGTTCTTGGGCAGTAAAGGCCAACGGTTGAAAGTAAGTAATATTATTTCCGTTAATTCGTTCAGTAAAAGTAAATTAATTTTGTCTCACAATAGAACTACATGTCTCTAAAACAGCCGAAAAGTGGGAAAAAAATAGCATTCTATTGTTTTTTTGACAACCTTGAATGAGATGAGGAATTTTATAAAATAAAGTTAAATGAATATTCTTTTTATATTAAAACGTTAAATAAATAAAATAAATAAAATATAAAAAACGAATAAAATAAATTTCATTTCCTCAATATTATCTCAAGACAAACCACGTCTTTCAGGAACACACAATCTCTGGAAAACTTGACAGAAAATAGGGGTTGGGAGTCCCTTCATTTATGTTACCTTTGTCTTCCCTGCCATATGCGGGGTTTATACAATGTAAAGTTGATAGTTTCATAATATCATAACTAAAAATGTTAAAATAATAATTTATCGGATAATACGTACGGAACACAAAGTTCTACTGTATTATGCCTTCTCATAATTAAGCAGCCTGTATAAGGACGTTAAATGAAATATAGTACAATAAACCTTTTATCAAAATAGGTTTTATGATAGTCGTATATTATTAATGAAGTAGTTGTATAGGCAGTAATGATTTATTATATTAAAGAGGGCCCTCTAATAAAGGGATTTATATTTATAAACATTATCCTGTTTTTTTTTAGAAATTTCTTTTTTTTCAGTAAAAATTGGAAAATGGAAATCCTAATGGGAACAGAGTGTCTTGACACTAGGTTACCAGGTTCCCGCTGCCTACTCTCTATATTCAGGAAAGGTAAAATTCATCAAGAGCATATTAAATTTTCCCTATGAGTGTGATTCTGTTTCAGAAGAAACAGAGTTTTAATCCTGATACATATAATAATTAAGCGTACAGGTCTTCATAAAATGACATATCGAAATTAAGATATTTATATCAGATAGTGAGAAATTACAAAAGTTTCGATAAACTTGTTGACATTTCATTCGATGTACGCCCCAACGGGTGGATTTCATGTAACTTGAATAATTTCAAGAGTATTTGCTAACTTTCATCGCTGATAACTTTATTTGGTTTCTTAGTTATGATCTGGTAGAATATGTCCATTTTTGTATTTTTGTGTTTTTTATTTAATCTGAATTTGTTATTTATATTAATTTACGTAGTTATAACAAAGAGACGCATTTCATTCCATTTTGGGAAGAAATCCACATTTCAGAGTTAACAGAGAGAAGAAAGTAGAGCCCTAAATAAAACGCCGGTTAAAAAGAGAGTTCAGAGTTCAAACGATCAGACTGATGCAGGTGCTGATAGAATACATATATAGTTATAATACAGTTACTTCGCCAGATACGTACGAATTAAATTGCACTTCAGGATATGTCACGTGGGTTATTGTGGATAGGCGAAGAAACTGGAACTGCTCTGCTATATTCATCTTCAACAAGTACTAACGCACTCGACGCGCTTCGCGTCGTTACGAGAGCGACTAAATCAATATATTAAACATTTTACTTCCATCGCTTCGCAACATCCATCGCATTTTACTACGATCGCAAATTGAACCTACAACCTACGCGTTTGCTATTAGAGGTTGTCCTACTAAACCATGATGTGTATAATCTAACATTAATTGTATTTTCACGTAGACTAGTGCACATCTCATACCAGTATGTTGCACTGAACATGACAGTTGTAAATTAAAATTCTCTTTGGGGGGCTTTTCCATTTTAATAGTGGCATTTCTCAGCCGTGTGGTCACGGTTTAGAATAGGATCACCCTGGTACTGTCGGTGTCGTAAGAGGTGGCTAAAGTACGTGTGGTAGAGTCACGTCGCCAGTAATGGCAACACGCATGGGCAGACTCGACCGGATTTAATACCACCCCCGGCATCTTAAACCGGCGTGAAGTAGTGACCCTTGCCACTGCGTTTCGCATTAGGTAATGCCGGACCCTGGTGCCCTTCATCTCCACCTTAAAGGCTGGCAACGCACCTGTGGCTCCTCTGGTGTTGCATGGGGTCGTGGGCGGCGGTGATCACTTACCATCAGGTGACCCGAACGCTCGTTTGCCATGTCCTCTCCCATAAAAAAAAAAAAGAAAAAAAAAATTTTGTATATTTGATGCAAAAAAAACCAGCAGTCATGTTGCTGCAGCACATCATGTGACTGACTTTGAATCCCGCCACTAGACACGTAATGTCCCAAAACTAAGACGTGGGGGAATGGACATTCCACTAAAATAAGATTCCTCTTACTTATCCTGCTATATAAGGAATTATAGCGTGCATCTGTTAGCTTCACTTCTCAGAAAAGAATTAAAATTATAGTTAAAGTATATTACAAAAAAAAATTAAATTGCCATTCATTGCC
>JBAIZZ010000624.1:0-17296 GCA_037355905.1 Heliconius aoede | reverse complement strand
ATCAAGTCAGCATCACGCATGTCAGCAATTAGCACGGTAGGCAAAGGTAACCTAATGTTACGACATTCTGTTCCCAATTTTCCGCTGACGGCTTCCCAAACTTCCTCCATTCTTTGAGGGATTGAAAAAATCAAATCTGCTTCACACTGTATCCCGCACACAGCTGGGTAGGTAGAGGGAACCTAGTGTTAAGACTCTGTTCCCCAATTTCTGCCGATTTCTGGAGGCATTGCGTGTTGAGTGGCAGTACTCAATGCCGCCCTTTGCCTTGACAACAGAGCGAAGAAATGGAATTATAAAGGATCGAACCCACAACCGTCGCGTTACAATTACACCCTTGTACCGCTGCGCCACGCCGGCCTCTTTGAGGGATTACGTGTCATATAACAATGACATAAAAATTATTGCTCCATAAAAATAACTTCATAAAAAAAATAAGTTCATTTATTTTTTATTTATTTCTCAAGCAAAGTTTTGTAACATTTGTAGTATATTTTTAAAAAACAATTTAGTTGTTTTTAATATCTTACATACAGCAAGGCTAAATACGATAATAATAAAATTTTATTCAATTTGTTATTAATTAAATGCCAATTTTAGTTTTATCGGAAAAACAATTCAATATACAGGTTATTTATAGGGAACGACGTCCGTGCCATATTCAAATTTATTGTAGTTAGATTGTCAGTTTTTGTACAACAAACACTTTTTCGAAAGCGTGAAATATCAGATAATTCGTATCAGCGGGATAGGGAGAGGGATCCGAGAAATCTAGTGCTAAGACACTCCGTTAAAATTATGACATCATTATCATTCTCCACTTTTCCCCAAATTATGAAAGTAGTAGTATTTGAAGCTCTAAGTTCTGTACCTACTAATAGAATATGATGCAGATATACATACATATATTACATTTATATACTACTATAATATACTACTATATGAATACACTAATGGCTCTCATTCGTGTATGCCATCCTAGTACACAATGTTTTGAGTTGTAGGATACAGTATCGACACAAGGTTTCGACATTCAGCCAATAAGGCTGACTAGAACATTGTATTAATTTACTAACCTTTACTACTTGGTACACTGTACTGTACGCAGAATATTCATAAAACATTCATAGGAAATAAAATGAATATATTACGTTATTACTATCTGTTCGTTTATGCTGGCCTGGTAAGCAATGTTTTGAATATAAATATATATATATATATTTTATATCATTTATATACTACATCTATATTAATAAACTCTTTCTCTCATAATACCCTGGTACACATTGTTATATGTTGAGGGCTACAATATTAAAAAAAGTTTGTCCATACAGATTTGTATTTATTAAAATTGCACTGATTGCGAGAATTGTATATGTCGTCTCAATTCATTTAAAAAACTTATTGCTTTTGTATGAGTTCCTTGTATTATTTATTATATAATCTTTTAATGTTTTTTTTTAAAAGCACCTAAATATAGGCGATGGCTGCAATATTTGTGGCCATCATAGCTATAGAGAAAATTAAATATGTTTAAAACACATAATATATAAAAAGATTTGAATAAAAAAGATTAAGTGAGGAGTCGGACTCGCACACCGAGTCTTACGTAATATTTCAGGGTGGTGGGTCTAATTTACTCTACCTTCATCTGACGCGCTCGAGAATTTCAAACGATCAATTTTTTTTACGAAACTGATCCTTTATCCTAGACGGGCTGCCATGTATCCTTGAAGGGCTCATTTTTAGTGGAAGTACGTGACCGAGTACCAGGGAGTAAATAAATAAATCAGCCGCACCCTGTATCCCGCACAGCACAGCATCGTAGACAGAGGGAACCTAGCGTTAGACACTCCGTTCCTTACTTTGTGGCAGAACTCTACGCCGCGCTTCCGGGAGTTCCTCCTCCTCTAACTCTTCTTAAAGAGTTTCCTTCCAAAAAAAGCGTACTTTGGCCAGGGCTACAAATTTATAGTGACCTCTGTAAATCAAAACACGACATACTAGGATAGCACATGTAAATAAGAGTCACTCAACAGCGAAGAGATGATTTTAAATAAATACAAACAAAAATATCCTTTGTTAAAAATATATAAAAACCACTTTCGTTTAAATTATGAACACATATGACTTTTATGATTTGTGGCCGTACAGTGAAAATATCAACAAGCGTCGGCCATTTTTTAAATATTATACTGAATTGATTTTTTTTATACTGTAAGTTTGTTTTTTTTTTTTTCAATGACATAAAAAGTGTTGGATTGATAGAATTTCAGAAAAAACAATTGTTACGCTTAGGACAAAATACGTCTTTACGACTTATATTATCGATAATTATGTTATACTTGGCAGTGGATTTTATATTAGAATCATGTAATTCTTAAGTTTGCTATCATAGACGAACAGTCGAAATTTGATAGAACAACGGTGTAAAACAGTATGATAACTTTACTGGAGAAATTGAGGTGGAGGTGACTGAAAAAGAGAATTTCAGATATTTGTAATATCTTGTCATATCCTAAATTATTTAACCATCTCTTCGGCACCACACGGTTAGTTCTAGGCGTTAAGTTTAAGCTCATCAGAGCTATTGATAGAATAGTATGTGGGCAGAATTTTGGATCCAAGAGTAATTTATAATCTTGATTACATTTATGTTTGGCACATCTTGAAACATTGTTCTATGATATTAACTATTGACGTAATGTTATTTATTTTTGAAAAATACTGAAAGAATATGGCGGATCCAAGTCATTTGTTATATATTTTTTTTGGTGCAATTTAAATGTCTGCGTTTATAAGTTTGATCTTACAATAGATTATCTATCTATATATATTCTATATCATACTATAAAGTTAATTTGACAACTAGTAAAGTAATTTTTTTTTTTATTTATTTTATGGGAGAGGACAAGGCAAACGAGCGTTCGGGTCACCTGATGGTAAGTGATCACCGTCGCCCACGACCCCATGCAACACCAGAGGAGCCACAGGTGCGTTGCCAGCCTTTTAAGGTGGAGATGAAGGGTACCGGGGCCCGGCATTACCTAATGCGAAACGCAGTGGCAAGGGCCACTACTTCACGCCGGTTTAAAATGCCAGGGGTGGTATTAAATCCGGTCGAGTCTGCCCATGCGTGTTGCCATTACTGGCGACGTGACTCTACCACACGTACTTTAGTCGCCTTTTACGACACCAACAGTACCAGGGTGATCCTATTCTAAGCCGGGACCACACGGCTGACTTTACCAGAGCGAAGAAATGAAAACATAAATAAATATTTTCTTTCCTCGAGTGGGAATCGAACCCGCAACCAGTCGATTGTGAAGCACAATTTGTACCACTGCGCCACGACCAGCCTCAAAAGTGAATTTGAAGAAGTGAAACTAGTAAAGTGAATTTATTTTGCGGACGGAACCATAGGCAAATTCTAGTTATTATTAATACACAACATACATCCTCTTGTAGCATTTTGAAATAATAAAGTAATATGAAACCTTTTTATACAAGCAATATTGACACTTCATGACATTGCTTTAAAATCTATTTTAACGTTTAACGTATAAGGTTTCCGCCTTTAAAGATGTATAGAATTGTGTCAAATATCAATGACTGGGGTGTAAGTGGATACAGTTAGAATATGCTCCTGCATATTTATGATGTTCTAGTAATCAATGTTTTGCTTTAAGGCTCGGTAGCGTACTGCTAAAAAAGATATTATTAAAAAAATTAAAAATAATTTATTTTATTATATATAAATACAAAATAAATGAATAAACCGAACATGAAAATAATATAAATATTTATATAATTAATTAATATTATAATATTATTAACATTAAACAAAATATTATATTAATTATATAATATTTAAAATATTTTGTTTAAAATTAAGCCAAAATGATAAATAAAAAAATAATTCTCTATTTTTTTTTAAGATACAAGAGTAATTTAAATATCGAATAAAAAAAACAATTTATTGCACAAGAAAATGACAATATTGACCTGTACAGTTCCAACCAAGGCCACATCAATGTAAGTCATCTCTTACAAACAACCCTTTACTTCAACTTCCTTTCTCCATCCATATTTTTCCATAGAGCCAGTGTGTCACATGGTATACTGATTCCCTAAAAGTATCTTTAATTACTATATGTACCTGACTTTACTGTATTTCCTTTCGAGGGTCACCAGGATTCACTCCTTAGTTTCACGACACATTCTCCGCAGCCTTAAGAGGCGACGAGGCCAGTCCTATCCCCACGGCACGGCAGGATCCAATGGTCGAATTCCCCCCTGATTATCTTACGCAAGGTATATTGTGATCGCCAACACTTCACGAGCGACCATCAAAGCTCGTACTTTTTCTTTAAGGGTGAGCTCGTGAGAGGTCACGGTGACGCTGTCAAGACCTATCCAGGTAAGGTAAAAATTTTTTTACCCCGTACTATTGTACCCCGCACACAGCAGGGTAGACAGAGGGAACTTCGGTGTTAAGACACTACATTCCCCACTTTCTGCCAAATTCTGGAGGCATTGCTTGTTGAGTGGCAGAACTCAACGTTTCAGCCGCGTTTTGCCTCGACACCAGAGCATAAATAAATGGAAATATAAACGTAAAGAAATATTTCACTTCCTTGAGTGGGAATCGAACCCACAACCGTTGCGTTCACGCGCGACACCCTTGTACCACTGCACCACGACGGCGTCTACTCTTTAAATACTTGGGTAAATAAATATCATCTCGCTACATCCTACATATAGGTGGTCCAGTGGAACCTAGTCCCCGCTTACCACCCAATTTTCAGAATATTAAGTGTTGAGTAGCGGAAATCGACGTTGAACGACGACGACGACGATTCCAGAAACAAGGAAATGAAGATAATAAATAATTCTTTCCCCCGAGTGAGAATGGAACCCACAACCGTCGGGTTTTCAGTTTTTTAAGACCAAATTTTTTGTATATTTTTCAACAAATCAACAAAAACAATACTGTAAAATATATGCAAATTATTCAAAAGAAAATTGAATGTTTTATCAAAAATTTATTACGAAATTGTAATGTCTTATTGTAAAATCTCATATAAATGTACAACAATTATTGTTCCCAAAATGGATAATTGGGGTAATGCTTCCAGGCGTCTCCATTGATCACGCGAATATTTCTATTGAAGTTGCTGATAGAATTTACTTCGGATTCAGTCAGGTTGAAATCAAATAAATCTATGTTTTGAGCTATTCTCTTCTGGTTCGTTGATTTTGGTATTGGGGTGAGGCCACGTTCAATCTGAAATACAAGTGTCTTATATCAGAAGAAACAAGTGCTTATCAGGGAGAATAGTTAAAAAATATTAATAGTATTATATTATAGTTAAGATATAAACTGTCATATTTAAATAGTTTGGAAAAACATCTGTATCCATATGGGTGTTGCCAGATCTCTCGATTTTTCATTATTTTTTTTTTTTTATATAATTACAATTACAGAGATATAAATCCTGCTTTTCACAGAGACAAAATCTGGCAACGCTGATCTCTATACAAATAAAACATTTTAACATACCAAGTATCTTAAAACTATTTGACTTGTAGTTTTCTTATACTTGTTCGCCATCTCCACGAGTAAGGGGTCATCAATGCGAGGCGGAGGTGCGTCAGGGGTGTCACGTGACACTAAGTACCCAAATGGACTGTACGCCATTACTGCTATAGCCAAGTTTTGACAATGCTTTACTAAAGGTTCTTGAGTCAATGTTGGATTCACCTGAAAAGGATATTATTGTCAGGATGAATGATAATAATAAATAATTAGATATACAACTTTTTTGGTAAATACATACAATAAATTAAGCAAAAATAAAAAAACTATATACCTATATAATTATCTCCTAAGATGCTAGATATGAATCAGAACTATGATAAAAGCTACAATTTAACATTATTCAACAAATTACACGATCTCACCTCAAATTCATTGACGACTGGCCAATGTTTGCAATTGGCGACCAGCCTGTCGATTTGAGAGATATTGAAATTGGACACGCCGATTGACTTGGCCAATCCTAATTCTTTAGCTTCCTCCATTCCTTTCCAAGTTTCCAAGTAATCAATATCATCTGGAGTTCCGTCAGCCTAAAATATGAATGCCAATGTAACTGGTCTAAGGTAGCGATGTTATAAAATAAATGTCTGAAAGCTATTCAAGTTGGAAGATATTTAATATTTTCATTTCTTCGTTCCGTTGTCGAGCCACTGAACACGCAATGTCTCCAGAATTCAACGGAATGGAGTGTCTAGACACTAGGTTCCCTCTTCCTACCACGCTATGTGCAAGAAAAAGCTTGACACTAAAGAAAAATGTATGAAAAAAGCTACGTACCTTTTCGGCAATAGGGAAATGAATTAGGTAAAGATTAACGTATTCCAAACCGAGATTTTTTAAAGACTCTCTTAAAGAGGGCACCACTTGCTCTTTGCGATGTTTGTCATTCCATAACTGAAATAAATTTAATTTATACAAAATGTAAAATTTTATAACCAAGTCACATAAATTTGTAGCGTTCAAATAACTTTATTTTATTATATATTTTTCTTCAAGAATTATTTCATAATTAGGTACTACAATTTGTAGTCGTCAGAGAACACACAATCGTGTGACTGTAAGCGCAACGGTTGTGGGTTCGATTTTTATTCGGAGGAACTAATTATTTAGTTTTTTAAATTAGTAAAGTAAAAAATAAATTTAAAAAAAAATCTCTTTTAACAGTTTGACATTTCTTAGGTAACATTTAACTGGTAAACAGTAATAAGTTTTACCTTAGTGGTAATAAATAATTCTTCCCTAGTGACCAGTTTGTTGGCTATAGCGTCAGCAATAGCTTGCCCGACCTGCGGCTCGTCAAAGTATATAGCCGCTGTGTCTATGTGCCTGTATCCTGCTTCTATCGCCCAGTACACTGCATGGCGAACCTCATCTACTGCTGCTGACTGAAATAGAAAAAAAACGTGAATTAGATTAGACAGCTATTAGCTAAGCAACATATTATTAAAATATAAAAATCTGGCTTTCACGATAGAGATAAAGGGAGAAGTGTGACAAAAGTAAAAAAAGAAAACCAGCACGAACGAAGCAGCACGCTATTTCAAATAACCTACAAGCATTTCTGCTGATATAGTACTATACAAATAAAAACCAGTTTCACTAAGATTTATTCCAATTAATTATTTCTATGACGTATGTAACACATATCATTATTAACATTTTTTTCTATTTCTATTTCGATTTTGCACTTTACAATTCATATGTAACGCAAAGCAACGGGTAATGAATGTGAAATATCTATGGAATTACTTTTCTGCGAATTTCTGCGACTGTTTGTGTGTTAAACGCGACTGGTTGTGGCTTCGATTCCCACTTGAGAAAATTAAATATTTATTTATATTTATTTATATTGTCATTGCTTCGCTCTGGTGCCAAGCAAAGCGCGGTGTTGAGTTCTGTTACCACTCCATAACTCGGCGGTAAGTGGGAAACGGAGTGTCTTAACACTAGGTTCTCTCTGCCTATCCTGCTGTGCTGTGCGGGATACAGCTTGACGCTGATTTAATTTATTTAATTTACTTTCTTTTTTTTTTTTTTATGGGAGAGGACAAGGCAAACGAGCGTTCGGGTCACCTGATGGTAAGTGATCACCGCCGCCCACGACCACATGCAACACCAGTGGAGCTACAGGTGCGTTGCCAGCCTTTAAGGTGGAGATGAAGGGCACCGGGGCCCGGCATTACCTAATGCGAAACGTAGTGGCAAGGGCCACTACTTCACGCCGGTTTAAGATGCCGGGGGTGGTATTAAATCCGGTCGAGTCTGCCCATGCGTGTTGCCATTACTGGCGACGTGACTCTTCCACACGTACTTTAGTCGCCTCTTACGACACCGACAGTACCTATTCCGGTGATCCTATTCTAAGCCGGGACCACACGGCTGAAATATATCCCAAATACTTCCCAAATATATCCTAAACTCATAAGTACTGCAGTTCCCTACTCAGACAACCGTTGATCTGTCGATCGAGTTACACCTGTATGTCTCAACATACGTTAGAAACTTTTGTTTGAACTTTCATTTATCTCTAAGGCTCTTATTGTAACTTTCTTTTTTCAACGCCACGAAAACTTGTTCAACAGCCGACAGGCATATATACTAGTTACACAGGTACTATTTATATAGAGTTATTGTAATTACGTACGTGAGCTCAAACAATCCCGTGCTAGACGATCTTTTATCCTCTTCAGGGTATTGGCATTCTATTTTCATGGAGATAATGATATACAAATACTATGGGACTTAACGAGTGTCTGAGGCCGTCATAGCGCAGGGGCACAAGACTGTTGCAGTCAGGCGACAGGTTGTGGGTTCGACTGCCATTGTAGATAATGAAATATTTAATACTTTTATTTCTTTGCTCTAGTGATGGGGCAAAGCGCGGCCTCTCCGCCATTCATACGTAATGCCTCCTGTATTCAACTGAAAGTGGAGAACAGAGAAGAGAGAAGTTCCTAAACAAGAACGGAGTGTATTAACTCTACGTTCTGAGATTCCCTCAAACTACTCTGCTACGTGCGGGATACAGCGTGAAGCTAAAAAACTTAATATATTTTCATTATCTTAATAAATATATTTTTATTTATAATAATAATGATAAATGTACCCACTTTAAAATGAATTATTCAACTAAGACTTACATTGTCTTGTAATGGTTAACATTAATGAATAACTCGGTGCAGTAACGTTAGTGTTCGATATTTATTGTATTAATATTACATTATATCTCAAAACATAGATTTTTTTTATTCTATACAAATATTTTTTTGAGTGGCGGAACTCAACGCCGTTCTTTTGCTTCGAAACCAGAACGAAAAAATGAAAATATAAATGTAAATATATATTTCATTTCCTCGAGTGGCGACCGAACCCACAACCGTCGCGTTACAGTCACAGCCTTGTGCCGCTGCGCCACGACGGCCTCAATTATATATGCTGTTTATATATATAATAAAAAATATTTATTATTTTCAACATCAGCAGAAGGTTTTCAATAAAATTTAAAAAAAAATCATGTATTTAATATTCACATTGTATTTAAGAATTTAAAAAACAAATACCTTGTCGGCAGTACCTCGACCAGTTCCAAGAGCAACAACTGGCATTTTGTTTCCATCATTGAGTTCGATGCAGGGCGCCCTGACTGCTAGCTGAAATATATTACATATAAAATATACATTTTTATTATTATATAAAATTTTAATTATAATACAATGGTAAAATATAATAAATATGATGTGATAATATTATAAAAATGTCAGTTCAATATGATAAAAAGATATGAAAATTTACTTATTTTATAATTCAATATTAATTTGCAGTAATATAATCATAATAGAGACAAATTTATGAGCTTCACGCTGTATCCCGCATATAGTAAGGTATAGAGGGTAACTAATGTTAAAACATTTTCCGGCGAATTCTGGAGGCACACTGGAAAAGTGCGGTATTAATTCTGTGAATATAGCCAGAATAAAGAAATGAAAATATAATTTGAAATAAATATTTAATTTCCTTGTGTGGGAATGGAACTCATAACCAATTGCGCTTACAGTCACACACTTGTGACGCTGCGCCACGACTGACCTAAATTTGTATTTTCTCAAAATTGTAGAATTAATTAATAAATTATATATTAAGTTTATTTTTTACATTTAAATATTAATTACACTTAATATATTAATAAACGACGAATGAGGTAGATCTACATTTGATAACCTTCACAGAGCATAAGTCCATCATCTTCCTTATACAAAATTTGTTCACAATTTTACACCTTTTAGTTTCGTTTTAGTAATGTCGAGCTTAAAAGCTTCTATGAACTTCCATGAAGTCGTTATTCTAGTATATAAGTATTTTCTATGTTTTGAGTTTTGCATTATGTCATCAAATAATTTAGGTACTTTTTAATATATTGTCTGTATTAATAGAATAAAAAAATACTTGTATCAACATTCGTTGAGGTCAGTTGTGACGCAGGGGCACGTGCGACTTTAAACGCCACACAAATTGTAGGTTCGATTCCCACTCGAGGAAATGAAATATTTCATATTTATCTTCGCTCAGGTGTCGAGGCAAACCACGGCGTTGAGTTCCACCACTCAACACGTATTACTAGGTTTCGGCGGTATATGGCATACCTATCCTGTGTGCGGGATACAGCGTGAAGCTAAAAAACATATTCGACTATGGTCTGGTCTTTTTTACTTATGCATACATTATTTAATTACATATTTAAGATATAATTAATTTAATTTAATGTACTACAATCATTGTAACGTACAAACATTGAATATAAAATTACGACGTTTCTTTTGTTAAATTAAAGTAATATTATAGATAAGCGACGTATTCGATTTTAAAATATCAAGAGCAGCTATCGAGTTACGATTCTTTAATTCTATTTCGATTGGAATTATAATATATAAACATTTGCTATTTTTGTTTGCAAATTTGCACAACGATGTCGAAAAAGTTAAATATATTTAAAGTCGACCTTCTTTTGTCACGATTCTCTTATATCTATAAAAACTTAAACAACAACTAGTTTTATAAAACTAGTCTTATACTATAATTCGATGCTTGCAATTCTGTATAAGGTAAGAGTAAACGTTAAATATTAACTTGAAAATAAACGGACCGAGGTAACTTTTAGTTAGTTACAATTCATATGAGCTACGTCAGCTAGAGAGCTTATATGAAGAAAAAGTTATAGATTTCGGACTTCATTCAGAAATTATTTGTAATCTACAAAATATTCAAAATATATAATTAAATAGTAAACGTTTTAAATACCAAAATTTCAATACAACCAGAACGTATATACGTGAGTATCTATCTTATTATAGTTACCATCATAATTTATTACCCAACTAAAAAGTAAAAGTCGACCTTTGCTCTTTCACCTGGTATTCTATACAATAAACAGCCTTAAGGCATCTTTTACATTTAGATATTTAAAAATAGAAATCAGCTTCACACTGTATCTCTCACACACAGCAGAGTAGGCAGATCTACTGTTAAATTCAGTGGAGATCGAACCCACCACCAGCCGCGTTTAGAGTCACTGCGCCACGACTGGCCTCAAGTTTTTCACGTTATATAAAAATAGTATCTACATCTATGTCGAAAATTCCATAGTGGTCTAAAACATGTATATGTTTACCTACTTAAAAAGTACCAAAGCCTGATCAGGATGCGATTGGAATTTCGCAATGTGGTGCGATTTACATTTACAATTCTTTGAACGTTTTCAATTGTTCCAATGACCGATTTCCATGGAAATTTATTTGGTGTGATTTTTCGAAATTGAAATTAGTTATATTATTATTTACTGACGCAAAGGATAATGATTATTACATATTTTATATTAAAACTATAATGAACACAATTCATTCTAAGATTGAGAAAAAAAACTTAATTTCTTCTCAATATACCTAGTAAATATAAGAGAACAGTGTTCGAAACGAAATAAATTACATAAATAAATATATAAAGAAATATATTTTTAGTCAATTATAAAGTAGCCATGTTTATAATATAGTTATGATATTTTAAAAACTCAATTAACATATTCATTTTAGATCTCTATCTCTTATCATATAAACATACATGTTAATGTACAGTGTATACCGAAACGTAATCTATTGTCTAATATATTATATAACACAAACTTTTTATTTTGTTTTATTTTTAAGCTTTTATTTAGCGCTAAACTTAGACTTTTCTAAAGCTCTAATAGGAAATATCTCCGACAAATTGTACAAGTTTAATGAAGATACACTTTTAAAGAGAAAATAACTTAAAAATTTTAATATTTTCTCCAATTAAAAATAAAAAATCAATTATATAGAACTTACAGCGGCTCCAAAGAATAATGTGACAATATATAAAACACGCATGTTGACCGATCTAACGCCAAGACCGAACTGACTGGTGGCATCTCAAATGATCATATATATATATATATAATATTATGTTCATCTATATAATAAACAAAAACGTAACGAGGACCATAGTTTGTATAGAGTAGCTTTAAAAAACACTTTATTGTTTTAATTTGTTTATTGACATAGGATGTCTACATATGGCGAAACTTAACGGTGCGCTTTTTCTCTACACCAGAGCGAAGAAATGAAAATATTTCATTTCATTGAATGGGAATCGAACCCATAAATTGCAGCGTTTGCAGTAACACATTTGTGACCCGCGCCACGACTGACCTCAAACTGCCGGCCACGATGGCCACTGGTAGGTATTTTAATTGAAATGAAATAAAAATAATAACATTTCAAAACATTCAAATATTAATTGTTTAATATTATATATATTAATTTTTCGCGAGTGCAGATTATTTTAAAATTAATTCAGCTTTAAATGATATTTTTTATTATTGTTTATTTTAGTACAGTATTTTAATAATACGGAACTGTGAATTACGTGAATAAAAACTATATTAAAATAAATGAATTAAATGCCAGCCAGGCGTCGTGTCGTCATCATCATCTTGTCGTTGCGCAGTGACCGTTAATACGACTGGTTGTGGGTTCGATTCCCACTAGAGGAAATTAAATATTTAATATTCTCATCTCTCCGCTCTGATGGTGAGACAAAGCGCGGAGTGATTCGATTTCCGCCACTCAACACGCAGGGGCGGTTTTACCTATAGAACAATGTGCAATGCACACGGACACCGCAGCATTCCCTGAGACAGCGAAGACTACATTTTTATAATTACTATTAAATTAATATGACTGTAGACGCAACAACGGGTTCGATACTAATGTTTACGTTAACATATTATTTACGTTTTTTTGCTCCACGCTGTATGCAGCACATAGCAGGATAAAGAGAGGGAACATGGGAAGACATTTCTCACTCCCACTTTCTGCCGAATTCTGGAGGCATTGCGTGTTTAGTGGCGGAACTCAACGCCGCACTTTGCCTAGTTACAGTGAGCAAAAATATTAAATATTTCATTCCCGGGAGTGACTTTCGAACCCACACTCGTCGCTCTTACAATCGCCCGCTTCTGCCCCTGCGCCAATAAAATAAAAAGCTATAACCCAAAACTCTATATTGACTATTCCTCACAAAATTCATCTGCATGATTTATTATTCACGTTTCTTTATTAGGTAATTTCGAAAATACACATAAGTGTGTTTTTTTGTGATAAATTAATAATATTAAAGACTATAAATATTATCAACCAAAAATTTTACAGCCCAAATCATATTCTTGTGATAGTGTTAGTTTTTTTTTTTATCGTATTATCAGTTAGGTTCACGCAAACAGTATAGATAGGTGCCAAGAAATGTGATTTATATATTATGTATTTTATTATATTATCGTAAGGAAATTTTGGTTTATCATTAAATATGTACATATTATGTAATATACTGTTTATATTAAACATGTCATTATCACTGCATCTCATTAGTTCCAAAGATATATAGCATATCATCTATAGCTTCAGTATATGAATTATTAATAGAGTCAGTCGGGGCAAGTGGTCCCACTTTTACATTTGGACTCTCGCTGTTCAATATATATATAATAGTGTTAATTTTATTTATAAAATAAATTATGGCGTGAATGATTCGATAATATTTCTTGAAATATAACATAATATTAGGCATTGTAGATTGAAATTAGCCTTTTTAGTATTTTTAATCAATTCTTAGAAAGGAAAATAAAACTTTTGACCAATTTTAATAAATTTAAAATATGTTGTTTCTCATATCGTAAGACTTACCCCCTGCGCATACTTTTCCCGTGAAGTCAAAATCCAAAGTAATCACCACCGAGTCCGAAGTAATAGGCATAATCACAAATTACACTCACGTCTATCTGAATATCTATTCTATTTATATTAATTATTTTACCAGCCACAGTTCACTCACTTACCCACTCACTGCGCTCACTTACCCCGATATGACCATACATTTTTGAAAAAAAAAGAACTATGATTAACAACAGAAACTCAATAATAATTTATGTAGATATTAACGATACATACCTTCATTATTATGAGAAATGATATAGAAGAATTATTTGGAGGTGGCGGCGCTTTCAAAGCAAACACGCTACTGCTGCAGATAACTGATTAAAATCTGAACTTTCTAGATATTACTTTAGTCTAGACCGAAAAAACAAAGTGGCACACCGACCTCCACCTCTGTATACAAGCAAAACACTATTAAGTATTGCCCAATCCTTTTCCAAAGTAATAATGTCCTCTAAATCTGACAATGAATTTCTCTTTATATTAAGAAACATTGATAAATATCGTAACTCGATTATATTTCGATGAAAATTAATGAATGAACTTTTTTAGTGGTCTATTAAATGTAAGTTAATATATTTATACAAAATAACTTAGACAGAGGCCGTCGTGGCGCAGTGGTCAAGGGTGCCGCCCGTAAACGCGACGGTTGTTCGATTCCCACTCGAAGAAGTGAAATATTTCTTTACGTTTATATATCCTTTTTTCTTCGCTCTGGTATCGAGACAAAGCACGGCGTTGAGTTCTGCTACTCTCAACACGCACGTGGGGAACGGAGTGTCTTAACACCGAGATTCCCTCTGCCTACCCTGCAGTATGCGGGATACAGCGTGAAGCAGAAAAAAAAACTTAGACAGGTGATAAATTGCGCGGATTCAAATTCCGCTGCGTTCTTCTACATTTTTGTGTTATTTTTTTATTTGTAATCCCAAATGAATTTCTATACATTAGCAGTCTGAATTTTGATATGATTACCTAAGAAAAGAATTTGTTTTATTATAATTAAGAAAAACACGTTATTTAACATGAGTTGTACAAACATACAACACCGTCATTATCATTATAAAATTCCAGTGTATTCGTAATTAGAGATCTCAACATATTTTATGATAATATTGTTAAAGTATTTGTTGTTTATTCACAGACTTAGAATACCATAGATTTGAATATTTTTTTAACTTCACGTGATGTCCTCTCTATTTAGGGAACCTTGTGTCACCTTTACTGCGTTCGCATAAAGATATTTCCGTTCTCCGTTTTTCCGTCGAATTCTTGGGGTATTGAGTGTTGAGAGTTGGAATTAAACACCGTGCTTTGCCTTATCACCAGAACGAGCATTTGTGGGCAGGCCGGATTTTAGTTATCAATAGATATTATTCTTAAAATTATATTTTTATTAAAACATGAAAGCAATTCAGCTTAATATATTTATATAACTGTAGATTTCAAGGGGACGAACGCGCAACCGCTTCGATAGTTATAAATAAAAAGCAAAATATCTACGAAACAAATGAACTTTTGCTTACTTACAGTTGTTTCTTTATATAAAATTGAACCTGTTATAGTCTTTTATAGTCCGCGAGGTCTAAACTGAGCTTTCAATTTGTGTGACATCACTTACTTAGCATAAGCTGATTTATACTGAGCTTTGACAGGCCTACACCTCTTTTACTTGGTGATGGCTAGTGGGGAAGCCGCGTCACATATTAAATATTAAATATATTATTTTTGTGTTCGTTTTATTGAAAATGGAAGATAAAATATATATTTTTTGAGTATCGTATTCGGTATTCGGAATCGAACAACGTTTCAGTTTACATTTTAAGAATGTCATCAAACCAGGTTGCGTGCCAGATTCATTACTTTCACCCAGCCTTAGGGTGTACACACACGAAACTATATTATATTGTTCATAATTGAGCAAAACCAGATAATTTTAATATATAATTTTATATTATGTATTATTTTTCTTACAATTTTCATAAGTACTTTAAAACTCAGTTAATATTAAATAATAAGTATTTTGATAAAAAATATAAATAATATATAATATATATTTTTTTATCATCTTATATTATAATAAATAATAAAACACACTGCCGCGCAATCTGGATATTTTTTCCTTAATGAAGCTTTTTTTAACACATACGTCAGTTATATTTGTTTAAATTTTATCTGTTATTCTGTATAATAAGAGTTAAAATAATATAAAAATTTAAATAAATTAAACTAAACTAAACTAAAAACCACTTTAAATTATTTATAGCGATTTTTAATACGATACTTATACTTTTCTTTGCGTACATCCTACGACCATATAAATAAATGGGTCAATTTGATCGATTAGAAATTATTCGAGCCAAAATAAACGATTTTCTATACTAATTGAAAATTTAAATGCAAAACGGATTGAGACACCCATATAAATGTACATCCTTACTTGATGGCCTTCGAGCAGCTGTTCAATTTTATATTTATTTCCTCAATAATAATGTAAATTATTTTGCATATTTTTTTCACGTTCAGTTCACGAACATGTACTTAATCGTTGTAATAATCTTATAGTCCATCTAAAAAAAATATATATATTTTTCATTATTCTCGTCACATAAACAGAATAGGGTGTCTACTTATACGTTTTTAAAATGCTAAAATTGTTCTTTTATGTTCCATTTAAATCCAACTAGAGCCAACATTAAAATTAAAAAATAACTATTTTAAAACTACTGTACGCTTTATAATTTTTTATTTACGCTTTATAAATAGAAAGTTAGTACCGACCCATTACTGTTTTAATATCTGTCACATTTTAAGGATTGTCCGGTTAACCAAATGTGGTGATGTCTCCAAATATACTCTTTGCTGTAGACGTATGCGCAAAAAAAAAACATTTATCCAAATGAACAAGAAATGCTAAAATTTACAATAGGTTTTTCCAACTTCTGTTAACACAGTTACGAGTATGGTCAACATAAGCAACCAGAACTGGTTTATCTTCGTACATTGTTTTTTTTTAAATAACATTTTTTTCCATTCATAATATTATTTGTATTGAATTAATGCCAGTAGTTTACTCATTATTGTAACATAATCCGTCTTAAATTACGACACACTAGAATCAGCGACGTTAAACGCATAAGTTTTCACACCGCTACCCAAAAGTAACTGTAAAGTATGCAATCATGTCTTGACAGTTATCCATATACTTATTGGTATACACAGCCGGTGACAGTCCTACGTGAGCTCTCCATTCGTTCGAACGACGACACTCCGTCACCTCGTGTTATATTTAGTAATGAATTATATTTAAATACTGCAGCCTGTATAAAATAAAAAAAAAAAACATTTGACATTAACCCTCCGTTGGCGGGAAATATAAAAATGAGACGCCATCTTTTATTTTCGTTTG